>ASPP01004005.1:0-11111 GCA_000512085.1 Reticulomyxa filosa
GAGAGAGAGGATTCACATAATAACTGATTGACCATAATGTATGTGTGATCGCAACAAAAATATCACTGTAAAAAAAAAGGCTACATGTGGATATTGGGTGACGCTTTCATGCGAGAATGGTACACTGTATTTGACGTTGGCAACTCCAGACTGGGCTTTGGAAGAGCAGTGTCGTCCTCGTCCTCAGGCACAACAAGCCCTCCTGTAACCACCACAACCAAATCAGGTGGCACTACAACGACGAAATCCGGAGCAACCACAACCACGACCAAATCGTCGGGAACCACTACAACCCAGTCCTCAAGTAGTTGCTCGACTTGTACCGATCAATGGCGAGTTGGCTACACACTGACCTCCACGAGCTATTACACCACTGTGGCCAATTTGGTATGGAATAACACCCTTTATGTCGTTAAGTCGCACACCACTCGAGGATACAGCATCAGTGGCAGTTATAGCACTTCGTACTTGGACGCCGCTGTCACCGTCTACAGCAACAGCGATGCCGTTACGCTGAAGAATTACGTGACAAGCGGCAGTTACATCACCTCCCTTAGTCGTCTCATTAATTCATACATTGTCGCGGGAAGCTTGTCTGTTACCGTTCAACCGATCAGTGCCGCCATTAACAGTGGACAGACTTACACGTCCGACTCCAGCAGTTCGAGCAGTGGCAGTAGCGAATCAGACAAATGGGTGTGGCCAGTTGGTATTTTAATTGGAATGTTGATCGGTTTTGCTATTGCATTTTGTGTGGCTCATTGGCGGAAGAAAAAAGAGGAAAAACAACCAAACTATGTAAAAATGGTCGACTTTGTTCAAACATAAACAATAAAAACTCGAACAATGATATTAAGTTTGTTGTTTTTGTGAGATTTTTTTTCTCTTGGTTTTTTGTTGGACGCTTTGTAACAGTTGTTATTGAAATTTGTCAAGTCTTTGACTATTATTCAAAAGCCTTTTTTCCTCTTCGTCTTGATATATTTTGAGTACTATCGATATCAATAAATACAGTAAATATACATTCGTCCCTTTAGTTTGGCAATGCTCTTAAGAAATACTAAAAATATATAACCGAAAAATCAACTAGATACACATTAAAGTAGCTTTATTTCAAAAACGTTTATACGTATAATAAACTTTTTCCGATCCTTTTGAATAAACAGAGAAAAATTTTTCACCATGAAAAACATGACAATATAAATATGTTGAATGCTGGTATAAGTGATAATAATTCATTCAAAAAGCAATTACAAAACAATGTCAAAAAGATTATTCGTAAATGACAAAACAAAAAAGTTATGTTGCCAGTTGACAAACGTTACTTTGTCATTTTCAGCCAATTTGGTATACGTGACTTTGTTGTGTTTCAGAAAGTAAAAAAAAAGTCCAAGTCTTTGGAAATACTGAAATAACTAGAATGATGACAGAAAAAAAAATTAAAAAAATGGAACTAAGCCCTTTTTAAGACTTTTGATCGGCTCGATCTCATCAAATCTTTCATATGTTTATTTGTGTTTATTATTTTTTTATTTTATGTTTGTAAATCAAAATCTATGAATGTGCAATCAAGGCATTATCTGACAGTAAAAGTGATATCGTTACAAAACTAGAATTTAAAGAAGAAAGACAATGGGGATAAGACAATCAACACAGTTTTTTGTTGTTGGTACAGTTGAGCCCTTTTTTACAAGATAGGTAACAAACAAAACTTTTAAAGTGTATTTTTAATTTTAAATAATCATGTTACAATCGTCATCTCCTTCAAACGCAGTTCCTTCAAATGTGGTTCCTTCGAACGTGATTCCTTCAAACGTGATCCCTTCAAGTACGATCTCGTCAGCCCCCGTCAAAAAGCTAAAGGCAACAGCTTCCAATGGCAAAGCAAAAGGAAAGACACCCCCTGTGAAACAAAAGCAGTGTGACGAATTAGACTGGAAAACGCCCGAGCACCCAATCCAAGAGAAACAGGATTTCGATATGACAAAATGGTTAGTAGAAAACGACTTAGTGATCCCATTTGACGACGAGTTCAATTATAAGGAGTTGCCAAACATTTTCAGTCAAAGAAAAATTCAAAAAAAGCATTTGGTGAATCTGAAGACGGACGAAGACATAAGGTACTTTTATCTTTAAAAAAAAAAAAAGAGAAAAGAAAAAAAAAAAAAGAATTGGGTGTGTGTGTATGAAATGTGAAATAAAAAGGTCATTCGTAACGACGAGCCTTAAAATAAGCAATGGGATGTTTATTGGGACGTTTATGGAAGCAGTAAATGCATTAAAGCAGGAAGAAGCACTGATCGGGAGTATGTCCCCAACATCGCATATATCATTGAGACGAAGTAATGGAAATGTGAAAAGCGGCGAAGGGGCGAAAATGGACGAAAGCCGCAATAGCGAACCCGGTCATATTTTGACACAATACAAAGTGATCACATGTGAAGAATATGAAATGATAGAAAAGCTCGCTTCGAAAATGGAGCAAATGAAACTGTTGCTGCATTCTTTGAGAGAGAATCTCATCCACGTGGAAGAATGCAAAAAAAAATGTGCAGCTGAAATTAACCAGTTCACTGAGGAGTTAAAGCATCGCATTGATGAGAAGCGAGAAACACTGTTGATGCAATTGAATCAATTGCAAACACAAAAAACTGATGAAGTCAAGCAACAATTTGAACGCGCGCAATCTGCTTTTAATCAAATGAAACAGGTTTGAGAAATGAAAAAAAAAAAAAAAAAGGGGGGGGGAAGGGGGCACGTTAATATAACCTTACATATATAAAAATTTATAATTATATAAATATTGCATGTAAATTTTGTATATGCATGTGCATATGTGATTGCCTATATGGAGTAAAGACTCAAACAGAAGTCGATGAATGGCTGAATGACGGCGGAATTCCGGTGCGAGAAAGACAGGAACGGGTGCAATCAAAAATTGAAGAAACATTGAATTATGGTGCTGACGGGGCGTCGTCGGCAATCCCATTGACCAATCCATTGATGGTTGTCTGCTTCAATCCGGCCGTTTTCAAAGTTTTGATGCATCTATTTGTCTTGCGCAAAGTGTGCACGTTACATTTTACAATTTAATATTGTTGCATTGTTTCAATGCAATTAGAACGTGGACGAAATCGGAGAGATCAAGATTATTAATGGACTGTCGAAACCACCAGAATTGAAAGTCACAGAAATTGGGCCTTTTTCTGTCAAAGTTGCTTTACTTAGTTTTTTTTTTTTTTTTTTTTTTAAAACAAAACACAAAGTTCAAATTTTTGTTTGTTTCGTTTTGATGATGGGGTGTGTATGTATATGGTGTGTCCAAGTTTGAATGGAAATGTGAAGAAAATACGTTTCCTGAACTGACTGAGTTTGCGATTGAATATCAAAAATCAGATCCAATTACAGTGTCACGAAATACAACGCCATTCGGCAAAAATCAGTACGATTGGAATGTGTGCGCTATGATGCAGAAGCAATACAAATGCAAGCTGTTGGATCTCACTCCAAACTCACATTACAGTGTTCGCGTGAAAGCGCGCAGCGCCGAACTCTATCAAAAATATCCGTTTCTCAACCTGTGGACAGATTACGCCGTCACCACTTTTCAAACCAGTTTGACTTGGGTCTTTGTTGTTGTTGCTTTTGTGTTTAATTTTTGTTGATCTTGCATGATCTTCATCGCAAAATTATTGTTTGTTTCTCCAAACAAAAAATAAAAAAAAATAAAAATGAACAAGCCGATGAAAATAACTTGGAAAACCCATTGAAACAAGAGGCAGATGATTGCATTCCATCCAACATGTTGAAAAGCCCCGAAAAAGCGGCACTGCTACGTTTGGTAAGGGAAAAGTACAGTCACGGTGTCACCTTTTCACTTTTGTTTGATGCAAAGAAACATGGATTCAATGCAAGAAATTTCCATGACAAGTGTGACAACAAAGGCCCAACCCTTATTATCATTGAAAATGAACTTGGGCATATCTTTGGTGCTTTCACCACAGTTTTTTTCTTTTTGTTTACACTTATATTTATATTTATTTTTTTTATTCACTTTAAAAAAAAAAAAAAAAAAATTTATTTGTAATTCAGGTTTCTTGGGGTTCTCCAAAGTCAAAGACGGTTTGCAAAAATGATTCCAATGCTTGGTTGTATGTTCTAAAATTGCCACCACAATTCAAATCTGGCTCAACTCGTGCCAGTCAAATTCGAGCGCCCATGGCTTGGGATATTCATCCACAATGCACAAATTATGCCATTGCACATAATAGCTGTCACGGACCAATGTTTGGTTTCAACGGCAATGACCTCTCCATTTGCGATCAAACTGGAAAAACGAGCTTTCCTCATTCTTACTTTGAAAGAGAACGCATGGATCTCTTTTCTTTGTTTTCAGGAAATGAGCAAGATAAATCTTTCAAAATCAAACAATATCAAGTGTTTCAAGTTACCGGTGTGGAACAATTTTAGCTTTTATCCCTCTTTTTTTTTTTGTGCAAACTTTCATTCCTATCGGTAACTGAGCAAATAAAGCATGTCGGAGCCAGACAAAATTAATGTTGTGGATCTTGTGTTGTTTTGTGATGCTGATTTTTTTATTTTATTTTGGGGTGCTCTATCATTTTTTATTTTCTTTTTTTTTCTCAAAAGTAGTAAATTTTTCTTTTCAATTACCTATTTTTTTCTTAAAAGTGGTCAAATGCATCAAGGCTGCGGAATTGTCTTTGTAATTTCTTAATCGTTCTGAGAATTCAACATTGACGAGATATTTTGTTTGTCTTAGTCACTACATCGTACTTTTTTTGAACAAGAAAAAGGGGTTTTCCAATAAATTCGCATTACAAATGTCTGAAGATGATGAGACAAATACAGACATGCGCTTTCAAAGCGACATTGTCAATGGGCAACTGTATATTGATTGCCTTGATCTTTCAAAAAGTACAATGGAGCACTTGTTGAACTTTTTGACTGGGAAACCAGAGGAAGTGAATGGGATTGTAGCACAGTGGAATATTCCAACTCTACTTTTTCTAACAAATTTGAGTTTAAAAGTGAGGAGCCTTAAAGCATGGCAACTTAAGCTACATTCTTGCGATCGTATTTCCAGCAGCACAGAAAATTTTACAGCGACGACAAAATTTCTGTCAACGAACAATCTTTCGTCCTTGGACCTGCACATAGACGGGAATTTGAGCCAATGGGGGGCTATCTTAAACCATTTGAGTGAAAACTGTTTTTTGGCACAAAGCTTGCACAAGTTGTGTTTTTCAGTGACATTATTTGACAGTGTATTTTATGGCAAGCAAGAAACAACCAATGCAAAAATAAGGCATGAGTGTATGTCTCGGCTTGGCTCAGTGTTTGAAAAATGTAAATTGTTAGAGTCATGTCAGATTCACATTACTGACGATGAAGGCGTGGGATTGACCATGCCGTCTGACAATGTCCAAACATGGAACAAAAGGAATAAACAACCAGCACTGAGAACGGAGACAACCAAGTGTTTGAAAAATATGTTCGAAAATGTGAGTGAGGAATTGGACATACCAATCCATTTACTGGAGTTGGTGTCGTTACAAACAATCGTGAATGCTCGCAAATTGACTCTGTCTTGTTTGCACGCCAAAGAGACAAATGAAGACAGCACACTATCTCAAACGACATTTTTCAAATGTTTGCAAAAGTCTTACAAAACCTTGATTCATGTCATAAATCGCAGTCGAGATGTGCAAGAGCTTGAGCTGCGCTACTGGCCATGGGCACATATGGATATGTTGTGTCAACTGTTCCTCCGATTTTGGAAAGCCAAGTCGGTCAATTGGAAACACATCACACATTTGACTTACTATTTTCCCGACGATGTCTATCATGACACCTCGAAGTTATCCTGTCAATCAAATGTAAGTTTTCCATGTGGTCCTATGGGTGTGTTGATATATCTCTCAACAAATATGTTACTTATAACATAGAGAGAGAGAGAATAGAATATTTAAAAACATCTACACAATATGTACACATATACACGCTGCCAATTTTGAAAACATATCAGACTCATGTCGTAAAATGGATAAAGCAGTTGTATCGCTATTTTCCTTATTTGAAGTGTTTGCGGTTTGTCGGGGGTAACTATATCATGCATTTACAATCACATGTCCTGGAATTGCTGTGCAGTCATTGCATCCCAAAATTATTGTTCCTGGAACAAGTGACCATTACAGGGCTAACTGAAGTCATTTTACGAAGATATAATTGTACTGGTGAATCATTTTTGCAACAGTTGCCTCTTTTCTTTTTTTTGTTATCTTGCTCTTTCTTTTCCTCTCTTATTTAATTCCTTTTTTCTCGTCTCTTCTTTTAGATGCATCAAAAGTGTTGAGCTGCAGCGCAAAAATATTCTCACGTTTAATCTCTGCGGAAAGATTATCAATGCCTTTCAAAGTGAACATTCTGCTCTCAGTCTTCCGCTCATTTATCGTATTGTTTTGGAATACTGTTTTGGAGAAGATGTTGGTAAGATCAATTTAACTCCAGGAATACTTGATTGGGATATATCTTACAAGAAAACTTTTCGATACTCTCTTCGATTTGTCACTTCCACTGAATCATTAACACAATTGTACAAGGTTTCAATAGCCGACAATTTCAAAAATGCAAATCTTTTGCAGTCTCAAAAGTGGAGACAATTTCAAGATAAATGTGGAAATTTTGATTTCTCTGTATGTAAGCCCAGCTGGCAGGCAATGTAATTTGACATTTTTTTCTCTTTTTACAATAAACTAAAACAAGTGACATATTCTTTCAGCAAAATATTTTACATTTTCGTCTTGCATTCTTTAATTCTTCAACTCGAATATTTCTACAACAATTTGAATTCGAGTTCGTTATTAGGCTTTTTTGAAACTGAGCTCCTGTATTTGTGTTTATACCGATTTTGAAAAATGGGAGGATTTCAAAGCAGCAATGAGCCGAATTCAATCTCTGAGAATGTGACAAGTCCTTCGGTTGAATCGGAAGCCAAGGCAACTAATTCCCAAACTGAAAAAAAATGGGGATGGTACGCAAAAAAAAAGCAAAAAAAAAAACAAAAAAGTAACAAGCTCAAAAATGTCAAAAAAAAATTGAAAAAGGTCTCCTGACGCGTTTGAAGTAATGCCAAACACAGGAATAATGGTATGTAACATATCTGGGGAGCTATATGCACCGGTAGTCGACGCGAAAATGGTAAAATGGTACAACAAAACTTTGAGTGTGATGAACATGACGTATTCATAGTAACATATCCAAAATGCGGTACAACTTGGGTGCAAAAGATATGTGTGGAGCTGATGAAGTGCGTGGACCACAAATACAAAGCAGATATAACAACAAACAACGAGGAAAAGGTGCAGCAGCAAACGGATGAGACACAAAATAGTGAAACGGAGTTGTCTTTGCAAACGCTGTATTTAAGCGGAAGATGGAGTCGGATATTGTGGTTAGAAAAATGGATGAGTCAGACATCGGACTCCATTTCTGCAATTCAATTTTTTTGGAATCAAACTCAACAACAACAGCAACTTTCTTGTCAAAAAGAATCCAGTCAATGTGACAGCACGCTTGTGCGGAAAAGATATCCTTTTTTTCGATTTTGGAAAACTCATAGCTGCACTTCCATGTTCCCTGTTTACAAATGGCACAAACATGCAAAAATTATTGTCATGTTACGTAATCCTAAGGACGTTGTTGTGTCTTACTATGAACATTTAAAAACTGTTGGAAGTCCTGTTTTCACTGTTTCCTTTCAGCAATTTCTCTATGCATTTGCTCTTGGCTTGGTGCCAGGTGTTTTTTTATGGCTCTACTTTTTTTTCTTTTGAAAGGATAACCTAAACAAACGAAACAAGTTTTGTTTATTTGTCTGTTTGAGGTGGTAATTATTGGGATTTTGTTTTGGACTGGTATCGCTTGTATCATAATGACAGCCATCAGCCAATGGAGGAGCCTCGTGTTCTTGGGAACAATATTTTGTGGCTCTATTATGAAGATATGAGTAAAGATTGTTTGAAAGAAATTGCAAAAATTGTCGAGTTTTTAAACTTGGGTGACCTGATTGACAGCCAAGATTTGGAAAATATTGCCAAAAATTCATCCTTTGAGACTATGAAAACTATGGCAAAAGAAGGAAAAGAGACCTTTCCTGTTGAATTTTTTAGAAAGGGCGTTTGCGATGATTGGAAAAATTGCTTCAATGAAGAATATGCTGGTTTATTTGATACAATCACAAATACCAAATTTGCTGGTATCAATATTCCATATTGCACAAAAGTGCAAGGAGGAAATTCTTCTTTTACAAAGCAATAGTTTCTTTGCCACTATTCTAAACAGTCTTTTACTGACTCCTTTTTTTTCTTAAGCATGTACGCATTTTGTCCTAAAGAAATCCAACACCACAAAATTCAAATATTATCAAAAACAAAACTTTTACGCTTTGCTCCCAAATTATTCGTTTGTCCTTCGTCCTATTTCGTTGTGGCTGACGTCTTTTATTACTAATTCTTTGTTGAATTTTTCTGTTATAATTCTGCCCCTTTTGAATAGTCAATTCAATCCCATAAAATTTCAAAATTATTTTGATTGTGCAAACATTCGTGTTTCATTCCAACTAAAGATAGGTATTCAACAACTATGAGTAAACAGAACGTTACGACAGACAACACCTCAAGAAACACCAGCGAACAAGACTCAATGGATATGGCAACACTACTGACAATGATGCAGCAACTGAACCTGGTCGAATACAAATCAGTGACGAATGATTCAGCTACAAGTGCAAAACAAAAGACGGAACAGCTTCGGTCATTACTGCAAAGGGATTTGAAACATTTGCGTTTGTCAGAAGATAATCTCAATAAAATTGTTGAAAGTATTGTGGAATTTCTTTGAGTCCATTATACGAATTTCAAAAATTTACGTTTTTCACTCCAAATGTAAAATTGCCAATGAAGACCATGTTTTCAATTGGTAAATTTTTGCTATTGTAGATGGATTTTTGGCTTGTGTTTGCTTTGTTTTTCTTTTGAGCAGGGAATTGATTTTGCTGGTTTCATGGCTAATAATTGACTATTTGTGGAGGCTTTAGTTGTTTTTGCCAATACTACATACATCCACATCACTGTGCTTATTTAAACTGAAGACAGAGTTACCGCCTCTTTTATGAGAAAGAGCAAAATGCTCGTAAATGTTTTACATTATCACTTATGCGATACATTAGAACGAGATCCAACATTTGCAAAACTCGTTATAACCGCTTGTAGCCTTAGTGGTGATCTATATACCTAATAGATTTATATGTTTAAAACTTTAAAAAAAGAATGTATTCGCAATATGGCACGAAGGTAGGCAAATAATGATGGAACAAATTTAAAAATAGCTTAAAGGTTTCCTTTTTAAAAAGGGATAGGTCGTAATTGAATAATATTGTTACATAGTACTGTAATTTTGATTGTGTTAAAAAGCCTGACTTTGGGAGTTGGAAAGGGGAAATAAAAACGAAAAAGGAATAAAATTCGCGTAAGAGATGCGTTCATTTTTGCTTTGGTTTCTCAAAGTGACTTTATTAATTAACTATGGCCTTGCTGTATTCACACCAGCGGGAACAATTCTTCCCAGTGCAATTTCTAATTGCACAGCGGCTGTAGTCGGCGACAAGATAGTCGTTGCAGGAGGTGTAACTTTGTTTTGTGATCACAATTGTGTAATATATGCAAATTGTATTTTTTTTGTTTGTTTCAAGTGCTGCAAAGACGAGGTCTATTATCGCCTTTTTTTTTTGAAAAACATGTTTGGTGTGGTTTGATGATAAAATAGGAACTTCGACTTTTTCTTTGAATTTGAGTAGTGTGACAAGCCAGAATAGTGTTTCTCCAGGCTTGTTGGAGTGGACAGAAGTTTCCCTCAATCAAAGTGATCCAATGTATGGAGTTACATTCAGAGGTCAAGTGTCAGCCACGGCCAATGGCGTTGTATATGCATATGATGAAGAAAGTGGAACTTGTTAAGTTGTACATACACTTGCTTACCGTGTATGTGTGTATATGTATATGTATGCGTTCATGCCTCGTGTTGCATCTTACCGCATGCAAAAGCGAATTGGCGGAATTGAGGAGAAGGAGAAGAAAAATTATAGAAGTGAATTTATGTCTATATAATGTATATGGATGTGTCGTGAGTATAGTTTTTATATATGACTCGGCGAACGGAAGTTGGACGCAGTCAAGTTCATCGGGCAATCAATTGAGTGCCCCGTGTGTCGCGTTCGACAGCGATCAAAACAAGGCGACAGTATTTGGCACAAAGAATGCATCCTCTTATTTGTTGGAATACGATCCTTCGACCGACGCGTGGAGTAGTTTGTTTGGAAAACTTAACAATGACGGCTCGTGTTGAGTATACCTTTTTGATATGTAATCTTTTACCCCATTTCTCTCTCTCTTTCCAAGTATTCCACGCAGGAACATCATAGCGTTTTTTTTTTTTGAGATACTATGTATGTGTTTGTTGGACATGACCACAATAGTCTTTTCGTTACTATCTCCGCAATGTGCCATCTATTCCAATGCTGTTGTTATCTTTGGTGGGATGTCTCAGTCAAGTGGTGTCGTCAGTGAAGATGTTTATGTGTACAACACTTTACAATGGACAAAGTCTTCCAAGATGACAGTTGAACAACAATACCCTAAAAAAAAAAAAAAAAAAATATTTTTTTTAAAAAAAAAACTCTCAAATTTCGACACGCATACAGTTGCCTCGTTTCCTGGGACAAGCCGTAGTGGTGGACAACTATGCGTTAGTATTCGGTGGAAATGGTGGTCAAAGCTTTCATTCCTTGGCCACTGCGGAAATATTTGATTTGTCCACGGTTACGTACTTGGGATTTGCACCTTCATTGTTTTTATCACGAGACTCATTTGGACTGGCCTTTGATGCCACTAGAAAGATATTATTTGCAGTTGGTGGTCAGCAGAGTGGACAAGCTCTGAGCGAATGGGAGTATTTGGACTTACGAACCACTGCAGTTTCCGGATTACCCATTTCTTGTGCGTGTGCATTTTTTCTTTAAGAGAGAGAGAGAG
>ASPP01004056.1:0-12436 GCA_000512085.1 Reticulomyxa filosa
TCATTGGGAACAATGAAAGACATATTAAAGGCATGGCGTGAAGTAGCTTATAAACAAGGAGCGATTAAACAAGATGAAAATTCTCAATTTAGTCATTTCTTGGAAAAGTTTCTCTTTAATCAATTAGAATATTTTCCATATCAATCATTGACATGGAGCTATTGTGCTGCTGCATATCAATGTGCATATCAAGAATGGAAAAAACAAGATCAAAAATCAACTTCGCTGTTTACTAAAATTAGGGGCGCCCTCTTTTTCTAAAGACAATGCATTAACATTTTTATTATGTAAAAAAAATGAGTGTTTATGCACAATTCCTAAAGAAAATAGGAACATTTTTTCAATGCAATTCTTGAATTTATGTCAATTGATTTCACTACTCTTAAATGAAATATATGGAAGCTTTTGTTTGCCAACATCAAAAACGGACAACTCCTTTTTTTACAACAATTTCTCCTAATCATTGAAATTACGATTTACTCTAGCACTTCCTATAAAAATTTTAAAAAATTTTTCATTTTTAAAAATTAAAGATTCACTCAAATGTAAAAGTTGAGGACATTACTCGTTATTTTTTAAATATTATTTAAAGAAATTTTTTCCTTCTTAGCATCGTTTTTAATTTGCAGTTTTAAAAATCTTCTTTGTAAATTCTCATTTAATACCACAACCATAATACAGTTTTTTATGACATTTTTAAACCCTCAATTATTTCATTTAAAAATTATCCTTTTTGCCACATAACAAAGATCGGGTACTTTTGAAGCTAAAAAAGAAGGGTGGAGGGGTAACTACATAGCTAGAAAATAAAATATATTTTTTTCCATTGGGGTGCAAAAGACATGGCAACCGACAGTAATTACCCAAAGAGTCCAACCAAGGGTGGTGGTCAGTCAGTGGCCAGCTTGGAATTGGAAATAAAAAATGTAGATCAATTTCATTTGTCTTTGGAAGTGAAAACGTGAAGCAAAATGACTAGTCCGTACTTGTGTTTTTTTCCCATGTGTGGTGGGGGTGGACAAACAGTTGAAAAGAGACAATCAAGCTTTGCAAGCAGAGTTGAGGAAATTAAAAGAAGCTCAAAACAAGAAAGGCAAAACCTTGGAACAAGAAAAAGAGATGCGTTTGCAAGCAAACCAAGACAGATACTGGGTGTGTACTTTTTTTTTGTGTCAAAGTTGTAATTCAAAAAAGGGGGATTAAAAAAAAAGGGAGAGGGACAAATTTTGTTGGGTAATAAGTTTTTATTGAATAAACACAAATATTTAAATAAATAAAGTTGCGACAAAAATTAAGTCGCATGCAAATGGCAATCAATGCCCGATTGAAAATGTTAGGGATTGACTTTGATAACTGTGATGACTTGTCTTCCGCTTTGGACGCTGCATTTAGTGCAATTCAAAAACTGTCTCTGGAGGTTAGTTGTCTTGACTATTTTTTTTTATGCAATTTATTTTATTTTATTTGGAAGTTGGAATGAATTTGCTGAGAACGTAGCCTTTCATTAGTTCAAACAAAAATGCGACAATGTTTAGTGATATGCAAGGGGTGATGGGGGGGATTGATATTGGTTTTTTTTGTGATGCATTTGATAGTTGCAAAAAAAAGAGAAGAAGTCACTGAGGTATGACTTTATTTTTTTTGTTTTGTTGACATTATTATAAGATTGGGAAAAAAAAAGTGAACAAACAAAACTTATTCTCAATTTTTGAAATGATAAAAAAAAATGGTGAGACCAGTGGGAAAAGAAATACGTAGACTTACAAGGAGAATTGGATAAATTGCGAGGACAATTGGACAAGAAAGAACAAAATCTCTCCAAAATGAAGGAAACCATGGAAACGCAAAAGTTGGCATTGAGTGAAAAGGATAAACGCATTTCACAAGTTATACATACTTTGATCTCTGTTCATTCATCCAAAAAAAAAAAGAAAGAAATAAAATGAAATGAACCACCTACATATGCTACACACCCATATACCCAGATTAAATATGACATAATGTGCAGAAATAACAATATTATATTATTCACTTATCATACATGTATACACATATATGTATGTGTGTATTAAAATGGTTGTTGGACAGTTTGGAAAAGACACGGAGCGATTGAGCTCGGAAAGTGAACAACACGAACGTGAGTTGGCTGAATTGCGAAGCCAAATTGAAAATGAAAAAAGTAAAGCGCAAAAACAATTCGACAAAGTTAATTTGTCTTTCCAAGCCAAATGAATGCAACATATATGTGTATATGTACATATATATATTTATATGTATATATATAATGTTATATGTCATACAACGACATGCGTAAATGGCAATGCGGAAACACATATACACATCACACAATGAATGAACGACACAGTTGATGGAGTCGAAACAAAAATGGGAAGAAGAAATGAAACAAAAGGAAAATGAAGCAGCGGAAGCGCAACGATTGTGGCAACAACAGCTGAGAGCGAAGGACGATGAGTTGTTGCGAGCGCTGAAGCAACTGGAGGCACTGACGAAAGAATTGGAAGATGAGAAATCGAAAAACTCGCAATTGGAAGAGCAGGCGCAAGAAATGAAAGATCGCATCCGCGACTTGGAGAGCACGATGTCAATTCAAGATGAAGAGATCAGCGGCTACAAAAACGACGCCGAAAAGAACCAAGGACTGAGCATGGAATTGGAAAAGAAGTTGTCGGAGCAGTCCAACACTATGTCGGATCGCTTGAAAGACTTACAAACGGAAAAGGCACAAATGCTGCAAGCCATTAAATTGGCCAAAGATCAAATCACTTTGAAAGACGATGAAATCAAGAAACTGCGGCAATTGCTGGATCAAGCCAAGCGCGACTTGGAGAAATCCAAACAAGATCACGATGATTATTTGAATAGACCACGCGAAGATAAAGAAGTTCAAACGGATATTTCTGGTCGCTGGTTTGAAGATGTTAATAATTAAATAAACACATACATATATTTATATATACATATATATGTATACATGTTTATGTTTCTGTTTATGTTTACATATAATTCAATGATTGGCCGAGCTCTGCTATAAATGGGCCAACGCGTAGTGTACGTCTTGAAAGTACAAAAAATGAATTGTGACGTGTGGACACATAAATGGATAGACTGCGCTGAAATTGAATGACTTGGAACGATTGCGAGGCGAAAACGACCGATTGGCGAATGATCTGGCGTTTGCGGATGGCAAGGTGCGAGGATTAATGACAGAGAACAAGGCTCTGGTGGACGAAATCGACTACTTGATCAAACAGGCGGCCAAGTTCAAGCCCGATTCGGCGAACCACTCAGGCGGTGTGCTGGCCTTGTGTTGCGCGCCCAACAAGTACATGTGTGCCACGTCGGCAACAGACAGATCGGTACGTCTGTGGAAAATCAACACCGATGCCGATGGCAAAGAAGACAAAGTGTTCCAAGTGTATGCCTCGTCGCATTTGGAGCGACAAGCACCTGCCTTGGCTTTCTCCAAAGATGGTATGTTTCTTAATTTCCAAATCATATTTGATCAATATGTTTATACGTTTAACAATTGCATACATATATACAATAAATACATATATATGTATATGTATGAATGATGTACATACATATAAAAATCCAAAAAAAAAAAAAAAAGGAACATATTTGGCTGGAGGAGTGGGCCAACGAGATAACCCCAATGGTAGTATTTTGGTGTGGAATATGAGCGCTGGAGAAGGGGAAGTGCAGACACTGTTCCGAAGTCGTGAAACGGTTCGATTTGGAGGTGTGTACTGCTTGTGCTTCAGCGATAACAATCGGTATATATTCGCCGGCGACACCACCGGTACGGTATGGGTCTGGGACATGCAATACAACTTGCAATTGGTGGAGGTGCATATGCACAAGGACGTGGTCCAAAGCTGTAGTATCGGAGGAGGATATTTGATCTCCACGTCCTTTGATCAAACCATGTCCATGTTCGAGTTGAACCGATTGGACAAAGTCAAAGTCAATGTGGATAAACTGCACTTATGGAAGTTTTGTTTCGATCCCCCTCTTTTTTTTTTTAAAAAAAAAAAAAAGAAAGGTGAAACTAGCGAGAACGTTCACACACACACAAATCCTCTTTTTTTTTTTTATCTTCCTTTTACAATAGGCCAAAGGAAGCGAAAGCTAAAGAATTAGCAAAAGATGATCGCTACCCATGGTGGCAGGTTTGCGCTACGGATGATGGAAAGTCAATTGTCGCAGGTGGTCGTAAGATTGGTGTATTTGCATTTGATGGCGACAAAGTCTCTTCAGGCCCGAGTGTTGTAGACACTGACACGGATCACATTGACTGCTTACGAGTCAAACGAAATATGATTTTGGTGTGTCGTAAAAACACCCCGCGAGCCAAAATTTTCGATTTGGTCACAGGCAAAGAAATGAACAAAAGCCAGTATAAAAACAATGTCGTCAAAGTCGACTTTTTGTACAACTTGCAACACGTTGCCGTTTGTTGCCAAGTTTGGGAAAAAGAATCACTCAAACCCCCCAGTATGCATTTGTGGGATACCAAAAAATAAATATTTTCTGTTCCTCCTCCCCTTTTTTGTATTTTTTTTTTCCCCCCCCCCCTTATATCCCCTCTTTCCCCGCCTCTTTTCACATCACCCATTTTTTTTTTTATAAGACTTGTAATTTGCTTTTTTGGTTTTACACATTTTCAGTGTGTTTTGATCAAAATGGGATGTATTTAGTTGGAGGTTGGAGGGGTTTGCTTCCATTTGTTTGATTTTTTTTTTTAATGATCAACTTGTGAATTTTCAAAAAGCAGAAAAAAAAAATTCAAATATCCAAGTCCAAAAAAACAAAATGTTTAAAAAATGCAAATTTAAAATCTTTTTTATTTCTTTACATTTTTTTAAAAGATTCGGATGCCATACTCTTATTTGGCAAGTCAAGTAAACCATAAACATTAATATTATAGTGTGAGTTATAATGATGTGCACAAAGTGCAGTGTAAATAATTGTGATGTGAACTATTAGCGTTAACGCATTCTTACAAAAAAATTTCAAAAAATGCTTTTTTAACAAATAAAATTTTTTTAAAAGTGCTGCGATGTTTGTCATTTTGGGAGAATGAGAAAACTCTGTTCGTATTGCTTTTTGAAACGGCTCAATCAATATTTGTATATTCGTTGTCACTAGTGAGCGATGTAATTTTTGAATAAAATCAAAGCAATTTAAGCATAGTTTCTTTATAAACTTCCAAGTCGCTTTCGTCCCAACAACAAAACACAATTTTTTTAATTGTGTGTTCACTTTGTATAGTATTTTCATCAGTTTTGCTTTCTTCAGTCAAATCAGGATTGAGCTTTTTGTCATTTTCTTTTTTTTGGAACGAGAAGAAAACCATTCCTTGCACGTTTGAATTGCAATCTCTGAAGCTTTTGTGATTGGGATCATGTGAGAACCAGTTCCAATGTTAACAAAGCATACATGATCTAATTTGTTCTCGACACATATATCTAAAACGGAGGTGTAGCATTTGGACAAACGGTCCAATGTACTCCTAGCAGGTGATACAACATGGATAACCTTTGAACATGGCAATTGATATGCATTCGTGATAACACATTCACCAACTTCTAGACCATTTGGACACTTTTCAAAGCACTCTTTTTCTAGTTCCTTTCCAGCCACTCGATGGATGGCCCCACAAACGCCTATATTGTGTTGTTATTATTATTTATTGTACTATCAATTCTTTTGCTAGATACAAATTAATAATCATTGATTAGTTAATTTAGATAATCCATCCAAACAAACAATTTTTGAATTACATGGCCAAACATATGTTAAATATGCATAAACATTTTTTTATTATTTTTACAATAAATCAAACAGATTTTCGAACCTCCGCCAGATTTTAGTGTCCAGTTTGCTGGATTAACAATGCAATCAATTTTTAGTTTTGTGACGTCGCCCCAATATAAACAAATTATATCACCCAAATGTCCAAACTTTTCACTTGTCTCATCTTCTGTTTTTTCTGTTTCTGAGGCTGAGCTGCTCTCTTTTTTAGATTTGGATCCCAACAGTTTTTTTTTGCAAGAGTTCCATGTTGGAATTTCACTTACATCTGTCTGCTTGCTGAATCCAGATAGAGAAAAAATTACATTATGAAAATTTTTCATTTAATATTTGCGGGAGAACCAGTACAAGAAAAAACCTTTGAAAGTTCGGCACTTATTGACAAAAACAACAATAATATTATATTTTATTCAATAAAGATATTTTCTTTTCATTTATTTAGTCACACTTTTGGTACTAATTAAAAAGCGAATCCAGTGTAAAAAACAAAGACTAACTCAAAAAAAAGATGTTTACAAAATTAAATGTCAAAGTGATTAACACTCAGAGAAAAGAGACTATAACATCAATATTTTTTCAACTTTGAACAATTTTTTAAATTCTAAAACACCCCAGAAGTTCAAAATTTGTAAATACACTAATTTAAATCTTTAAAAAAACATAAGTATAACTCACTACGTTACAAACGCCAAAGCAACGGAGAGACATCCGTTTAAACGACAGCGATTGGCGAACAGTGATATTTATTCGCTACGGTAAAAGTCATTGTAATGCAGCTGATGCATCGACATTCTAAAAGACAGTGTCATCAGCAAAGTGGTTTTGTGAATTGTATAAGTATCGAATGTGAAGCAATTCCTCGGCTCCTAGCAAAGCAAACAATAACAATGGCATCGATACACGAACATAGGACGGTTGAATGATTTACATATCAATATCAAAGAATGTTGCTAAAGAGATTTGATATGACATATTGCGGAGTTGATCCATACAATACAATAATAAAACCCAACAGCAAAGAATGTACAATTTAATGTCTTTTTGTCTTCAAAGACTATTCAACAAATCGTCATTACTGTCGGACACAGCTTATGGTTCCAAACGTTTTTCAAGACATTTCTCCAGACCACTTTGAAGCAACGCAGTCTCCCGCTTCACCTTGGCGAACACAAAATCAAAAATTGTCATGTAGTCGCCTTTAACATTTGCAAACTCTTCACTCACTGCAATGACGCTGCTGCTTACTGTGTGCGCAATACGAATGACCGCTTTATTGTATCAATCCAAACTATTTCACATTTGTGCATTGACATTATGGAAGTCGCTAATACAAATAAAAAAAGCAATAGTCAATCTAAATCGTCTTTTTTTGTTTATAATAATAACACATATAGAAAGCCTTACAGTAATGTTGAATTAAGATAATCTGAAACTGACTTGCATATACACATGATGAATCGAATCATTCTAATTCATTTTTATGGAAATTAATTGATAAATCAAGTACTTCTGATATTTGCATTGAAACAGATTTATATATTAATAGACTATATCATTAACGATCACTACACTTTACAAACACATTTGATACATATACATAATTAATACTAAGAACACAGTGAAATCGATCAAGATAAAGTCTTTTATCATTTGAATACGATATTATCATTATTGACATTTATAACAATAGTCATTCATATAATTTACAACTCATTCGAATGTTTTTTCTTATACCATGCAACATTCTTTACAGATAACTTATAATACAGTATGTTGCAAAGAAAACTGAAAGCCTAAAACGATATCATATGATGATAATTGATTTTCTCCATGAAAAATCAACATTAAACTTAATTTTTTTTTTAAAATATCTACAAATATTGTAGTTTTTAAATATAAAATTGGTTTTAATAACTACAAGATTTGTATATATTTTAAAAAAAAATTAAGTCTAAATGTTGATTTTTAATGGAGAAAATCAATTATCTCATAGGATATCGTTTTAGGCGTTCACTTTTTTTTGCAACATACTGTATTTCATTATAATTTTGTTTTTTTTAATTGAATCATATGATCTTTAACTATGCTACTTTTCTTGAAAAATAATATTTGTACAAACTTGCTTGGATACTAAAATTTTTTCAACATTTTTTTTTAATTTTGATTTTTCTATATTTCAAATAATTTGAAAAATGATAATTGTAAATAAAAAAATTTGTGATAAGTCTAGTTGACTTGCTTTTAGTTTGAAAGTGAGTTAAAGTAATACAAAAGTTTTGACAAGTCTTTAACAACGGTTGTTCTATACGACGCTGCTCAAATTAAAGTAAAAGCCACACTCAATGACACTCAAAAAGAAGGTTGGTCAGTAAAATAGAATTAAAAGAATAGCTCAAAAGTGGAAAAGAGAAAGGAAGTCACACAAAATCACTAAAAAAAAACAAAAGAAACAAAACGAAAGAAGAGAAAAAAAAGACGATAATGTTTGAAAGATAGCTTTATTTGTGACAACTGCTCACAAGTGAAAAAGGGGAGTTTTTTCAAATAAATTAATTAATTAAACGAGAAATACTCTTTCAATCTTTATGAAAATTATTATGTTTTTTTTGCAACAATTAACAATGTTCATTTATGTGTATTTTAATTTGAAAAATTGCATTATTTGATTTTTGTTGAAAATAATTGAAAATTTACTTGGTAGTAAATGAATCAATGAAGAAGGGGTGGCTAATCAACTCAGATTCGAGGCTCAAGTTCATTAATTTTCTTTTCCAATGCTTAATTGTCTTTGGCCAATTTATTTTTCACGTCGACAAGTCCTTCATTTATAACTAACATGTGTACTAATATAAAAACATAAAAAATTAAATTAAAAAACAAATAATTGCTATTGTGGAATGTCAAAAACTAATGTTATTGTCAATTGAATAAAATAGAATATAAATTGTAAACAGCGTTCAAATTTTGTTTAGAATATGGCAGTAGATTTAAAATTTCAGAACAGTGGTTGAGTTAAATAAACTAGTGATATTTGCATATATTATTTGTCAAAGACTGAATATAAATCTTGCACTCCGATATTGCTTTTCAAATATTAATCTTACTATTTTCTTGTATAACTGCAGAAATAGAAACTCTTTCCCAATTTACCTTTTATGTGCAACAGCAAAAAAAAGAACTTGAAATACACTAGAAATATGAAACTCAAACACAATACTTTCGACAGGTTGAACCGTATTTAAAAAAGTAACAGCCTCAAAAAAACTAGATTTTGTGCATTTTGATTTATCACAATGTCAAGTTTTGATCATCTGCTCAAGCTGCTTTTGATCGGAGATTCAGGTTCGTCTATCCTGGCATATATCTTCATTCGTAACCAAGTTTTGACAAATGAGTAAATCAAATCAACACAAGGTGTCGGGAAAACATGTCTGCTCTTAAGATTTGCGGAACAAACATTTCAAACGAGTTTTATCTCAACCATTGGGTGTGTGACGGAACAAAAAAATATAAGATCTGTGTTTGGCTCAATACTTTTTGTTTTTGTTCGTTGCTTAAATAAAAGCAACAATAAACAAAAAAAAAGGATAGATTTCAAAATGAAAACAGTAGATGTTGATGGTAAAATAGTAAAGTTGCAAATATGGGATACAGCTGGACAAGACCGATTTCGTGCAGTAACTACTGCATATTATCGTGGAGCAATGGGAATTGTATTAGTTTATGATATCACAGAAGAACAGTCATTTTTAAATGTGCAAAGTTGGGTGTCAAGTATCCAAGAACATGCAGCGGATGATATTCCCATTGTTTTAGTTGGAAATAAGTGTGACAAGATTGAAGATCGAGTTTTCAAAACTACATTTTTTGTTTTTTTTGATTCTTATTACCTAGTCTTATGATCTGCATTTTTGTGTGCACAACTATTTCTTCCATCATTTAAAAATGCAATTAATGCAGGTCATCCCAAAAGAAACAGGAAAACAGATGGCCGATGAATATCATATGCGCTTTTATGAGACAAGCGCAAAAAATGATGTAAATGTCAAAGAAGCCTTCACTAATCTTGCCAGAGACATTCTCATCAGAAGTCAAATCAAAGTTAAATTTACATTGTTTTAGTTGAGTGGCACGTAACGCCAATCTGAATTGCTGCTATGTTATGCACACCACTTCAGGAAGAGTTAAATAAACAAGCAAAAGAGAAAGGCAACAAAATCAAAGATATTCCTGCAAAACTAGAGCTTGCAAACACTACCAAGAAGTGCAATTGTGGCTGATCTTGTGGAAGAGGGACATTTCTTGTATTATGATTCTTTTTCAATATTTCCTTTTTTTTGTGATCTTTTTTTTGTTTTGCGAATGTCTGACTCAATTACAAACTTTTATTGACACCAATAATTTTTGTTACAAAGGCAAAAAAGTGTATTTGTATTTTTTCCCACTATTTTTATTTTCTCCACTCAAATTATTATTTATTGTTCTGAGTAATTTTTCCTTGAAATATTATCTAAAAAATTTTAGACTTGCTCTTAACAATACAACCAACAAAAAAAAAGATTCCACCATAAACATTTGCAATTTTATTCACAAAAAAGCAACTTTTTTAAATAATATTTCTAGAGAATTCAGAAGTATGTTTGGATGTTAACAATTTTTTCAGCTTCAAAATATTTATTAAGCACACTTTTGGATTCCTGATGACTTGAGGATATTATTTTAAAAAAGCTGCTTTTTTGAATAAAATTGCAAATGTTTGTGAAGATCGAGATAGTATGAAAATAGGCCAAATATTCTTTATACTCGATCTAAAGATGAAAATCTTATCTACTTTATTTTTTTTGACACCTTAAATGGTATCCGTTCATGACTTGACACCTGGTTATGACTAAAACAAAAATGGAGATAAATGCTTTTGCACAAAGAGAAAGGTTGAGTCATGTTTTTCGCTCTTCTTTTAAAAACAAACAAACCAAAAGCAGTAAATACCAAAGTGTCTTTCTAGTTTCAAATTAATAATGATTTAAAGCAAGAGTAAAACGAAATTTATCTATTTCACTTGCGAATGAAAGATAAAGTGTTAAAGTAGGTCATGAGGATACATTTTCGCCAGGAGTAGGATCAAAAGGGCAGTCACCCACGATCGATTGGCTCTCGCTTTTTGAGTCGTCTTCATCGTCATCAGACTGTGTGTTGAGCATCCTGCCATTAGGACCCAGTGGAGTGGGAAAGTTGGATTCCTGTTAAAAAGTTTGAATTAACAATAATAACAATGAAAGATAGGACAAATGCGACTATCAAGTTTGCACTCGCTAGGAAAGTGAGACATAACTTTTACACTTGTATCGTTCTGTTTTTTGGCATTGCTATTCTTTTTTTGATCAAACGTTGCACGTTTGAAGTTTCATCACTAGATTTTTTTGCTCGGGGATTGTTGCTCTTGTTTTCATATCTGTTTTCATTTTTAGCATCATCATCACTATTGGCAGTTGATTTTTTAGACTTGGATATGGATTTAGATTTCGACTTTGATTTCGATTTAGATTTTGATTTTGATTTTGATTTTGATTTAGATTTTGATTTAGATTTCGATTTAGATTTTGATTTCGATTTTGACTTTGATTTTGATTTGATTTTATTGTGCTTGCTTCTATTTTTCTTACTCTCTTTTGAAGGATGTGATGCTTCACTATAATGGGACCGAGATCGATTTTTATGAATGGCCTGTGGACTTGGACTCGGAGAAGAAGGCTCATTTTGTTCTTTTTTATCGTTGTCTTTGTTCTCCTTTTTTAGTTTTTGATGCTTTTGGCGATGGTGAACGTCGTCATCGTTTTTTTTCCCTCCCCCTTGTTTCTTTTTGCTTATGCGTGCCGCATTTACGTTCGTTTTATTGCCTTCCTCGTTATTTTTGTTCTTTTCGCTGTCATCATCCGTGGCTGTCTTCGCGCTCGGGATACTCTTGTCTTTGCCTTTGTTTTTCACTTTGGCTTTGGCCTTGGGTTTGGCTTTGTTGCTGTCCGAGTCTGAGCTTTCACTCCTTTTATTGGACGAGTTATACGACTTCTTGCTTGCCTTTGCTCGCTTGTTATCACTATCGTGACTACGGTGATCGGTTGAGTCACTGTTCGATTTAGATTTGGATTTCGATTTGGATTTCGATTTTGATTTTGATTTGGATTTGGATTTTGATTTCGATTTCGATTTTGATTTGGATTTAGATTTGGAATGTGCGTTTGAAGGTGAATTGGAACGTGAGTGTGAATTAGACTTGGACTTTGAGTTTGAAATGGAATTGGAGTTGCTTTTATCCTTTTGAGAGCCATTGTCCTCACTTGGCATGTTAAATTCCTTTTGCTTTCCATTTGCTTCGCTGCTTTGGCCCGACTTATTCTTTGACGCCTTGTCGCTTGTTTCCGATACTCTTTTTGTTTGGTTTTCGATTGTAAAACACCAACAATGTGGAGTGCAATTGCTTTCGGTTTACTCACCAAGTACTTTTTATTAATCCAAACAAAGAAGGGGGAAAAACAATCGAAAAAATCGATTGTGGCAAAATAATGCAAAAAAAAAAAAAAAAAAAAAAAAAAAAAAAAAA
>ASPP01004062.1:0-10857 GCA_000512085.1 Reticulomyxa filosa
CTTTTAAATAACACTTCCATAAAACATTTTTGTCCTCAGTCGAATCTTATTTTCAGGGGCTTTTTGCTGTTTCCCCAATTGCTTATTCAATATTTCTAACAAAAATTGCAAAGTTTTTTCTCAATACGCTCAAACAGTTAGAAATTTTTTGTTGGCAAACAATAAGTTCACCACAAACACGATTTAAAAAAAAATATGTTTGAGTTTGTGCAATGCCCAATTATCGAAGAAAATATGAAAACAATGTTTATCACAAGCACAGATCACATAAACAACAAAAAAAAAGAGGGGGAAACTGCCGCAACCTGAGAAAGGACATTTTCAAATGCAACATATAAGCTTTAAGTGCACCCTTGCATTTATTTCGCCAAGACACAAACAAAGTTTACAACAAACTAAAGTGGCATAAAATCGTTTTTAGACAGGATAACAAAACAAAACAAAACAATAGTAAAGACTCACATTTGAAACGGATAATGTCGGTGGTATAGTTTTGTTTTGTTGAAGGCTTCTAAACAATGGAAAAAAACAGTTCGAAATATTGCCTAAGCAAAAATTCGGACAGTGTAATCCCAACTACCAGTAGCCAAGGCATGTCCATTAGGGTTGAGAGCTAAGCATGGAACCCTAGCTAAATGTGGAATAGTAAACAATTGTTCAGCAGACAAAGTATTCCATGCCAAGCAAAATGGTTCATCATCATAAGATGCAAACAAGGTAGAACCACTTTTTGAGAAATCTAAATCAGATACAGCACCTCCTTTGTTTCTCAAATCGTCGTATTGATTTATTTGTCTTCTTGACGGAATGTCCCACAATCGAATTGTGGAATCGTCTGATCCAGATGCTATACAACGACCTCCTGGGAAAAATCGTACTCTATTTTTTTAAAAAAATTAGTTTATTTATTTCGTTTGAGTTTTCAAAGGGGGCAAAAAAAAAAAAAAAATTACAGGGTATACGTACATGAACCAAACAACCACCCACACAATACAAAAAAAAGACATAACACGTTGACATCGGAAGTATGTGCACGAAAAGTTTGTACGCATTTGGAGGTGCGTAAATCCCACAATTTGACAGTTCCATCAGTGCTTCCAGTGCCAAACGTTTGTTTATCAGGATGTAAATCGACGCTCATAACGTCACCTTATTATTTCATTTGAAATAGAATAATTAAGATAAAATAAAAAAAAAAAAAAACATTAAAAAAAAAAAAAGATTGATGATATACCAGTATGGTCTTTGTAAGTTTCTTTGGAAAGCTTAGAATTTAAATCCCAGTAAATGATGGTCGAATCACCACTTGCAGTCAGCAATGTTTCATCATCGATAAACTTGTTGTCGGAAATGTATGCCTCGTGTTGTCTTAGTTCTGCATGTGCAGTTCTTGTGTCCCACCCAACAGCGTCTTCTGTTATTTTGAAGACACTACAAACGTTGTCCAAACCACCGCTTGCAATATAACCGCCACTTGGTGAATAGTCCAATGCCATCACCCATCCTGTGACCAGTGAGATTGCCAATCTTTTATTCGTTGTTCGTGAGTTCCACAACTATTCACAACCCCACACAAAAAAAAAAAAAAAAAATCATATTTCCTTTTTTTGTACGTATAATAAACACTTTTTTTTTTTGTTCAAATAAAAAAGAGATCTTAACAATAATTTTTCCATCTTGAGATGCCGTGACCACATGTATGCCATCACTATTCCATGCCAGGCCATAAACCTTGCCAAAATGTCCTTTCAATACTTTTCGTTCCCGCAACAACGGAGAGACTGGACTTTTTTCACCCTCCTTGTCGTTAAATAGCTTGCTCAATGTGCGAGCGCCTATATATATGAAACAGATGCGTTATTTATATTTCTTTAACATATGTTTAAATACAGTCCGAACTTTTTCAAAACAAATATGCCTATTTTTTTTTTCTCTCCTACCTTCAGCTAATTTGCTCTTCACTTTCTCTTGCAAGGTTTTAATCTCTCTTTCACATTCCGTATATTTCTTTTCTCTGTCGCCGTCTACTTGATTCCCTGATCCCAACAATAGTTGAAGGGCAGTAGTTGGTTTTTTTTCGTTTGACTGTGCCTATTTGTTGTTTTTCGGTGAAACTACTTGTTTCAATTTTCATTGAAACTATCTCTCTTTTTTGTTTGCAGTTTACCATTTTTGAAACAAATTAAAATCTTTTCTTGTAACACTCAATCAGCCTATCTTTAAGTGTGATATTATTTTGCAAGGGGGGCTCGAGAACGATACGAGAAGTTAAAAGGTTCCTTTATTTTACTTTTTGTTTTTTAAAAAACAATAAATATATCAACAAAACAAAGACTAGAGATGAGAATAGAGTGATAATTCCATCATTGGTAAGTTAACACTGGAACATAGCTTAGTAAATAGATTTGTTTTTGTCAAACAAAAAAATTAAAGCTTCGATCTTTGTTTTGGTAATACTATTTTTGCAGGGTCAATTGAAAAAATCAAATTGATAAGAACTCTGCCTCATTTAAGCAAAGACATGTTCAAATTTATTGTTATTATTGAATAAAATGTATTCTTCACCTAAACTGTGACTGTGAGAGAGAGGGGGCAGACATGAATTTTTGGTCATTGTTGTCAAACACTGGCACTTGGTTGAAAAAAAGTAAGAGAAATGCAACGTGTAAGAGGAAAATTATTTTCAACTCTTTCTTCGTTTCCAGAAGATCCTCGAAAGACAACATTTTTGGCCTCACATGACTCACCAAAGAGAACATTTGCAGTTGAGTAAGACGTAAAAGAGTGAAGAATATGAAAGGAGAAAAAAAAAAAGGATGAAATGGTTGTGAGAACTGAATAGGCATATGTAAGCGAGTCTTTCCATGTGACAATATTAGACCACAGATTTGAGGTACTGCACACATTGGAACTGAAAGAGAAGGTGGAAGAAATCAATGGATACAACAATCAGCTTTCAATAGTGACATTGGAACGTGTGTACTACTATCGAGTGTTTGATCATGAAATGCGATTGGATTGCATATTAGAAGAAAAGGAGGTAGTGAACAGTCGTTTCTTTGACAAAGGAACAGGGATAGGGATAGTCAAAAAACACGAAATAATAATATACAATTTGGAAGATGTGATCGGCGAATATCATACGGAGTTGGACACGCCCGAGTGTAAAAAAAAGAGTGTTCGAACTCGGATACTGCACTTGCAATGGACACAGCATGACACGAAGGAGAAACAGGGAATCACAAGCATGGAGATGAAGGCGACATCAACACATTGGTGGGTCGCAATTCTCGATGTCCACAAGCACTTGCACGTGTTCAAGTTAAAGGCCGAATGGCCAAGCAAAGACGTGCAAACACAAACGCAAGATAAGGGAATGGAAATGAAAAGCAAGCCAAAGTTGGTTCAGATTTGGAAAAAGCATTCATTTTTATCAAAGTCGATATCAGAGGAGAATATAAATAGTAATAGCAATAGCAATAGCAATAGCAATAGCAATAGCAATAGTGATGAACAATGGTATTGTGGAGTGTGGACTTGGATCACACGTGAGAATAAAGTACATTGCTGTCAATGGTATCGAACCAATGATCAAGTGGTATTAATCGTGTTAGACCAAAGTGGATCGATTTTTATTTGGAACGATGCACATGCATTGACATCAAGTAACACTGCAATGGACACATTCAATTTTCGTTGTATCCAAAGTTTGGATAAACACAAGTACATTGGCTTCAGTGTTTTATTAAATGAGATTCGTGACATATCTGCACTGAAACCGTGTTGCACCATTGACGACTTGACGGATCATGTATGGCTCATTGCCTTGACGCAGCACGGCCATGTGATCGTCTACTTTGTCTCCAATATCGTGTCGCTAAACACGTCCAAAGCATCGGCTATTGAGTTTGTGTCGATCAAACATGGGATTGCCAATCGCTTGGATCGCATCATCAACTCGCGCAGTTTGGGCTTTTTCTTTGACTCGACCACGGGCGTGTGTCTGCCCAAGTCCGACTCCTTGTCGCTGCTGTCGCCTGTGTGCGTCGAATGGTACTCGTTCTTCACAAGTGGCGTGCTGTCCCATTTCACTGTCGATTTGAATACGCCCTTTGTGGTGTGCAATCGCATGTTAGGAGGATGTCTAATCCACGATCCGATTGTCTCCTTCATTCGACATCCTTCACTGCGCTTCCATATTTTCGCGGCCAAATGTCAAAGTGGTCGCGTGGCCATTTTCGATTACAATCAAATGTTGGATTCGCACACGTGCAATGACCCTCCTCAGCTGATGTACTCATTGAACACAAATGTGTTGTCTTTTGTGTGGGATCCCGGACATCGGAGATTCCTTTGCATTACGCCGTCGTCCAATTCGTTCATTTTGAGTTTGCACACATATCAAAGTCATCACGGCTGGATTCAAGTGTGGGAGTCCTCCATTCCATTGATTCCCAATCAATCCATTCGTGGTATGTTTATTGCATCGTATACTGAAATGATCTCATCATCGTCGAAACGCAAGTATGTCAAAACCAAAATGATTATTGTCGTGCAAGAGACAAACTGGAAGGCCTTTCGTTTGGATTTGAATCTTTTGACACGTCCCTTTGAATCGACGACCAGCGATTCCATTCTTCATCCAGCCTCAAGTAATGCTGTCTCTGTCATTGCCCATCCGCATCATCACAAAAACAATCTCTCCCTCGGAGAGGCGTCGACAAAGGATGTCGACAATGTCGAACTACTCCCTTCTTCATCGGCGTCATCTTCGGTGTGTTTAAAGGACAAGCGCATTTACATGAAGACGAGGCCTTATTCGGAGTTGAAGTCGTACGGCGATACCATTCGATCGCGAAATCCGTGCAACGCGCCTAATGTACTGTCGCACTTGAAAAAGTCAGAGCGACGTCCCGCGCCTATTGTGATTCGAAGTGGCAAAATGGACAAGCTGATGGCATCACCACAAGGCGACGATGAACACCGAAATGACCCAAACAACCAATCTTCGCAGTTGGGTGTCTTGACATCCGTCGTTGCAGAGACGTTTTCGGACAATGAGCAATGCGTATCTGCAAGCGGTGCAGTACTAGGACAACACAGTACATTGGTCTTGGTGTTTCTGCATCCTCAAAACAACAAATACAGTTCAGTAAGTTATCACTTTGATGACACTGGCAAATACACCAAGGAAAGCATAACTGTGAATAACAAATTCATACAACTGCAATCTCAATCTCAATATCAATATCAATCTCAAAGTAGTGATGTATGGAATCCCCATTGCATCGACGAAGCAACGCTCCTTTTTCTGCACAAAGACAAGGGCATTGCGATGTACGAACACGACTCGACTCCAAATGAATGGCAATACGAAGTGGGTATCCCCAATCCCAATTTCATGTCTCAGTCATGTGAATGGAAACACATTTCATTGCTGACCACGGCGGGAGGTACCAGTATGGTCGTCGGGAATGACTCCATTAACACACTACGTGCCTATTTCCCAGTCCTTCGAGATCTCAATGTCCCCTGGCGTGGCGCAGAGTACTATCGCAATTATCTGTTGCAAGACCTGGTGCTCGGCGATGACGTCGATCGCAATGACATTGAAAAAGTCGAGTCTTTGTGGCCACGAAAGGCCATCATCAGCAGCTTCTTGATTGTATCGCCGACCATTGTGCTATTGTATCGCAAAGACATTGAGCGCTGGTTAGTCTTGCGCTTATCCACGTCCAGCGTCGCGGGATGGCCCGGAAGACCCTTGTATCACCCCTTGGCACTCTACGAAGATTTGAAGTGTGGAAACATTGCACGGATCCATCGCATTTTGAAAGATCTGTTGCAAGTGTTGAGAGCTGTTCCACAGGAGGCCTACGGCGTTCACAACGTGAAGACACGGATGAAGGTATTGGTACCGATTAATTGGTTGTTTGACCAAGCACACGTTCATCTCACATCTTCATCATCTTCATCATCTTCGTTTGGTCTCAAAAAGTTTGGCCTTGACAACGTCGGCATGGACGACTCCAAATACTATCTAACAATCAAGGAGACGCAGGAACTGCATGAATTGCTGATGAAAATCCAATTGCCCATGGTCTCCACCACACACAATCTCACATTGCTGGCACTCGTGCAATCGCTTTCTTCCATCGGACAAGAGCAACAAAGGAATGTGGATCTGCAAGGCACACGCGTTATGTTAGCCGCCAACTTGTATTTGCTGCAGCGTCGCTCGTTTATTCCCACGTCGGCCGTTGCCTTTGCCTTGCATTCCCAATGTCAAGACGCGCTGTTGGATTTATGTTTGCCAAAGTCGGATCGCTTGCTTACCTATGAAATGGTCAAGCAAATGGGCATTGGCTATTGGTACCGATCCAAACAGCGTTTGGACAAACTGTTGCTGCGCTTGGCTCAGGACGTTTATAAAAAGTCAAAAAATCCAAGTGACTGTCTGCTGTGGTATCTGCTGCTAAACAAAAAAAGCGTGTTTGTCGAACTGCTTCGCGTGATGAAGGGCAAAGAGGCATTGTATGCGTGGTTTTGCAAAGACTTTACGTTGCCCAAAAATCAGGAAATCGCTCGTTCCAATGCTTTGAAATTACAAGGGAAACGCGAATTCATGCAAAGCTGCGCATTTTGGCTGCTTTGTGGCGACTTTGATAACTCCATCATCATCGCCGCCGAAGCCATGAATGATCCACATTTGGCCTTTTTGATTGCTCGCTATGCATTCGATAACAACCCACAGTCGTTTCAACACATTGTCGAATCCAAAATCCTTGATTTTGTCCAGTCCTCTTTCTTCGACGATGTGTGGATCGAACATATCCTTTATTGGTGGCTCAAAAAGCCTGTCCAAGCCATCCAAGTGTTTATTCATCGCTCTCAATCACAATTACAGTCTTTGAAATATTTGGAAATGTGTGATGTGCCTGACATCCATGCCTTTTTGGAGTTTATGCGACATAACGAGATGGCGAGCAGTGCACAAAAAACGAATGACACACACAATACGATGAAAGCAGCCGCCATCTTTGAGTCCCCTTTGTTTGCGGATTTTATGGACGGCTTCGATGATTTTGGTGGTAACGCTACCAACCAAGCCAAGTCCGACACCAGCAACGTCTCCGAGTCCAAAATAGATACAGAGTTGGTGTCTCCCTTTGTTGCTGAGGCCTATTTGCGAGCGTCTCAAAGCGTCGCAGAGCAAGATCTGACATGTCTGCAACGACGGGCCGCAGTGAGCTATAGTCGCAGTGGACTACTGCTTCACGCATTGGAGGCCGTGGATAGTGTCAATACTCGTCGCGGTGGGGAAATGGACCAGGGACTGCGTCAATTGGAAGCGTCGTTGCTGTGGAGATTCTTGTGTGTTCGTGCGACGGAAATGGAAACATGCAATCACGTGGAACCAGAACAAACGAAGGATGACTTTGCAGACTTGTCAAAGCGGTATCCGAATTTCGATAGCATTCAATGCTTGAATTACATTTACGGAGAATGCCATTTGAGACATTTCAACTTGCATTCGTGCAATATCCCAGCAGGGCCTATTTTGAATCGATTGCTCACTGTCTTATCACGTGAGGTCTCTCACTTGTCACACGTGATCACTCAGAGGCCTCGTCGATTTGAGGTATGTGCGGAAATGTATACAATGGAGTACATGCTGCAATGGCAAGACGTGGTCGAGTCATTGGGATTGTATGGGAAAGATCGAAGCATTGCATGTGCCGCATTGGCGACGATCGTGCATGCCATGATATTTTTGCAAGGGTTTGGATTGAATCGCTACGATTGGTTGGAACGACAATGCAAATACTCTGAATTGGATACAAATATTGGCCATTTGATCACGTGGATGCAAGAGATGGAAGCCACGTCCGAGTCTTTGATCACCGAATACACAATGATTCGCGAAAGTGAAGTCGAAGATCGACATTGGCTGAATGGAGGCTTGACCATTGATATTTTGTCTCGATTGGCACAACAAGCCTTTCGATTCATGATTTTCGATCATTGGTTTCGACAATGGAATACACTTGTCGAAAAAATCGGTTTTCAAGCATCGAGTCTCATCGAAATCAATCGATTGCATACGCAGCTTTCCAATTGGCAACTTCACATGAGTGCCACTTTGCAAGACACATTTCAGCAATGTTTGCTTTATATTTTGCAAACGCCGTCGAATCGATTGCGTCTCGCATTGCAGCAAATTTCCAATGCCATTGATGCCAACGATGAGCGATTCGCCCCTCTCTTTGAAATGCTCGGTGTCAATGCTGCTTTGCAATCCTTGGCAGATAAACTTGAGATATTTGTATCCAAATTCTCGACTTTGGCTCCCGTCCAATACAAAGAGACCGGATCGCAGTGGTATTCGCCTCGTGAAGTTTTCAAAATCGACGATTTGTCATTGCGTGTTTGCATTAATTCTTGCTCCAATCAATGGATCGCCGTTTCGTCGGCCGTTGGACTTCGCGAAATCAACATCGACTATTCGCTGCGATTTCGAGCGCGATCCATGGATCGAATGCTGCTTTTGGACGGCGAAATGGACACCTTTTTGCGATGTTTGCATCGTTTTGAGCATTTGCAAAGTTTCATTCCAGCTAGCCATCATTGGAGAGATGAACATTATCCAACTCCATTATCCCAAGCACGATTCTCTCTTACAAATGCCTCCAATGCTTTGGCCTCGGACATGCCAATGTTATCTATCGTCAGTCCAAATTTCCAATCGCCTATTAGTGCAGATGCAATCCATCCTATTCGTCAACCCTCATTTTTGCCATCTGTGCAAGAGTCCAATCTGCAGTCCACTTCCAAAGGCGCCGCCAAAGAGTCTGCACTTTTGCCTTTGTATCGACTTTCTGCAAATTCAATTCGAAGGCCTTCTTATTTTGAATGGGACGTCGTCGACGACGAAAAAAAGTCCAAGGCCTTTGTTTCAAATGCCACAGCCAATGTCTCTCAAACCACAAATACGACGAAACAAGACCAACTCGTTACGAGTAATTCCGAACCTTTGACAGAAATACTAACGTCGAAAGAAGACAAAAAAGCAAACCTTCCTCAGCCCGAGTCGGTCGACACGATCTACAGCAATTTGCCACAAGCCTTTCCGTCCATACGATTGCACATCCCTTTATGGCATTTGTGTTCTCAAGTCCCATCTTTGGGAAAACAGCGACGAAGTCTAAGCAATTCCTATCGCTTTTACAGTAAAATCATCTCTTTTAAAGAAAATGAACCTGCAAGTGCAAAGGCGAGACATACAATGGAACATAAGGAGTCACACGAAGATGATAAAAAAGTTATGTCAACCAATATTAATACAAATACAAATGTAAATACAAATGCAAATGCAAATGCAAATGCAAATGCAAATGCAAATGCAATTGTGGAAGATAAACACAATGGCAATGAAAAACCTCTCAAAGAGATACGCAATCATGCATTTTTAGTATTGGAATCACATCCCTATCTACCGTTATACACAAGCAGCAGTAGCAAAGGTGAAATATTTTTGTGGCATTTTATGTACGAAGATCCATTGGCCACATTCACGACGCCGAAATCGGCACCTAGGGAAAATATCAGCACATCCCATCACACAAGTGCCAATGGCAGTGGTAGCACTTCGGAAAATCATACATCCAAACGAACGAGTAATCCCGCCAAAGTTGATTACATAACCTCATTGCGTTTTAATGATTTTGGCAATAAACTTGCAGGAATGTCCCATAGTGGAGATGTGTATTTGTGGCATTTCAATGTCCCCAGAAATATTAATCGTCGAGAATTTCGAGCATATTATGTTCATCACTGTCATGACAAAGCAGGGAAAGATGTTGCATTTGTGAAAGGTGCATCTCTCATTGCCACAGCAGGTGATACTTCGATTAATACAAATGTCAGAATCATTGATATTTTATTCAATGATCCCCAACGATCCATTGTTCGCTCTTATATTTGTTATGAAGGTAGTGGAGCCAATTGTGTTGAAAATTGTCCTGATTTGGGCTGCGTCGCCACAGGTGGACATAGAGGAACCTTTATGCTCTTTGATCCTCGTACTTCAACTCCTGCACTTAAGTGGGAACATGGCACATCTCGTATTTTGAAATTGAAATACTTTGAACCAACACATGAACTTTTAGCTGGATCATTGGAAGGCACTGTCAATGTATGGGATATGAGATATTTCAAAACACTGAAATCTCAAAACTTACAACATCCACATATTGATACTACTGTCCAAGCCACATCTCATTTTGAAAGTGCATTAGTAAATGAATGGAATCTCTTTTCTAAAAAAACGTTTTTAAATCATCCGTCTGGAGTAGGTATCGGCTTGGGGTGGCCTATGGCATTCATTGGCCTTACGGATTGCATATGGACGCCTCAAGGAGATATTTTATGCACTGGATCAGATGGAACAGTAAAATTTATGAAAAGACAACCCAATATTAAAATGTGATCTTGAAAATTTTAAGAACATTGTTGACCATTGATTAGTTATCCATCATTATTCATCAAAATCGATTTTCATTGCAGATTTGTTTAATCTTATGATTTACGAATTATTTCGAGGGCCTTTTTTAATTAGTTTTCAGTTGATATAGACACAAAAAAAGTGATGAAAAAAGATACAAGTTTTTATTATTAATATAACTTCAAAATACTTGTTGAATCAAAATTAGTGTTTAATTATCCATAGAGCAAATTTTTGAAAAAAAGTTATTTTGGATGAAAAAAGTTACAACTGATAAATTGTCATAATGGTTTTTTGACAGTAGTATAAAATCTAAGAAAATGTAACTCGTAGACGGAGGGGAACTCAAATAA
>ASPP01004065.1:0-12403 GCA_000512085.1 Reticulomyxa filosa
CCCCCCCAATAACATCAAAAAAAAAAAAATTATGTTTAGTTTCATTCGCGTATATGCATATATGTATGTATAAAAAAAAAGTGCAGCATGTAACTTTGAATTTGGAACAAGGGATCATCCAGAACCATGACGTTGGACCATTTGGCATGAGGATACATTTCTTTTTGAACATAGCGCAACGGATCCATCGCGAACAGCACAATTTCATTCTGTGATACAATGACACAGTATTGGTTGTCGTTGGTGATTCCGACCCCGACAGGGGGTTCCGACAACCCGGTATCAAAATCCAATATCGGTTCGACGTTTGTATCCAACACGTCAAAGATCGCCATTTTCCCTTTTTCATCCACCGCCAAAAAGCGCTGTTCACAGCCATCTGTACTTTGGTGTTTTTGTTATGTGTTTTATTTCGGTGTTTGCTTTTGCATGTTTGTTATGTATGAAAGCTGTTGCATAGATATCATTTGGCTTTTTTTTTTTTTTTTTTTTTTCTTTTCTTTCCTTCCTCCTCTTTTCTCTCTCTCTCTCTCTCTCCTTTCCCGTTCTACGTTCTTTAAAATAAACAAAAAATACTCAACCACTAAATGTAGTCCCCACTTTGACAGGAGACCTAAGAGGATTCGGTTTGGACATGGGATAGTCTCGATTTTGTCTGCCTTTGATCAAATCGACAATGTGTATTTGGGATTTATGAGTGTCACATAGCAATGCATATTGGAAGCATTCGTTGGCACATGCAAAGCCAAAAGCGTTCCCGACGGCATGGGCAATCAGTGGCCTCTCTCCACGACTAATTTTCAACGCTGCTGCGCCATAAATGCTGTAGATTATCGCCTCTCCGTCTGCGTGCACAACTGTTTTTTTATTCGTTGAGCTGCGTCATTCCATCAAAGATTCAAACCATTGCCAAACAATATAGCAAAAAAAAAAAAAAAAAAAAGGAGCGAAGCCAAAGAGAGAAAGAGAGGAGAGAGAAAAGAAAAGGAGATTTTTTAAAAAAAACTTTTTTTAAAAATAACAAAAAAAAAAAAAAAAAACCTAAAAATGAGGCTTGCTCTTTGTGTTGAAATTCTCCCAAAATCCAAACAATAGGCGAAGTGTTGGTGGAAAAAGACATTGCAATAGGTGCCCACCGTTCCATATGTTTTTGTTCTTTCATTTCTTTTTTGCGAAGTCTTTCTTGTTCTGAGTCCCTTGTTGGATTAATATTGGCATTATTATTATTATTATTATTATTATTATTATTATTATTATTATTGTTGGCATTAGCATCACTATGAACAGATTCTTTTGCTTTGAGCTCAGGTGACAAATCGGAAGATTTTGCTTCTTCATCCAAATCCTTCTCTTCTGTCTCCAATCCATTGCCTTCATTTGTGTTAGATTGGTAGTATACATTACTTAATGTACGCCATATCACTAACTCGCCGTGGTTGCTTCCTGTTATTATTATGTCTCCACTTCGCTTCGACTTTTGGATACACATCGCTGTTATGTGATGCAATGGTGGCTTGCTCCAGTATACTAATGGAATCATCAACTCTTCATGCGATAGTCGCGATAACTTTGTTTCTGGTAGTGACACATACGATATACTGCTTGTCGATTTCTGAAAGTCTTTCAAGTTCGCCAAGCTCAAACGTGACATAAAGTTCAGTTGCTGCTGCTTTTGGTGATATTTGTGCGTCGGATGCAGCTCACTTTGAGACTTTTGAGCGACATGCGATTTCTCTTCTGCGTTCGATAATCTTTTTTCTTGCATTCAATTGTTTTTTATTACGCTATAGCAATTTCAACACTACATGCACAACAAATTAAAAAAGGGAATTAATTCCAGTAACTCAAAGTACGTGTACTTCACAATTTATTTTGATTTGGCTGTTTTGATGTTATTTTACTTACACCGTTCATCGTGTTGCATTACTATATTTCGTAGATTTTGAAAAATTCAGCACTCACAATTTGTCACTACGATCAGGTTAGCTTTTTTTCGAGCCATTGTAACAATTATGCTTGTGTTCTTATTTAATACGAAAATGTGATGTTTTATCATTTTTTCAATTTATTCCACTAACTGCAATACCACCTTATATTGTTGATATGCTCTAAATTTTTGTGTAAGCATAAAAAGAAAGTTTTGATGAAGTACACGTTAAACATACATTTGTATGGTTTATTTAGCCTCAAGATAATTATTTTGGATTGGGAACTCAAGAAGTTAATTAAGTTAAGGAAAAAAAATTGTTTGACATAGCAAATAAAATCGTATGATGGCAACCATTGCATGATTATGTAATGTTTTAATTGGCAATTGTCAGTGTTAATCAATGAACAGTGCGAGTTGAACGCTGTAAATACGCATAGTCGACAGCACAAAAAAAAAAACATTAAAACTCTCCAGTTCATGAGGGTCAACAACAGTAAGCGAAGCTTTTTCATCTCCCCAGATTTCAGAACCAAACTTTATTCCATTAAAAAAAACTGTTAGAAATATTCGTACAATCCATTTTCATTATCATTACTTTCTAATTTCCTTATTGTGTGAGTGTCTTGTACAACGGCATCAACTACACCTTGCAAAACAATGCATCCTGGACTTGTGAGCAAGTCAATAGTTTTATTGATTTGATAAGACTCTTTCAAACGTTGAAGACAGTCATTGTAGACATGTTCGAATGTCAAAGTTTGCATTATTTTTTCGTCCTGATGATTATCCTCTAGATATAGATATTCCTCTCCACTGGCATTGAAGGTTTTTCTTTGGCTCTCCTTTTCTGACTGGAACTTTTTCTTGCGCTCTGTCAAAACATATTGGGTTAAATGATCCAATTCGAGATACTGTTCCAGTACATAACGCAACGATCTCGCAAAGCGTTTGAACGTTTCCAATTTGGAGATTTTGTGAAGCGTGTCAAAATTGAAATAGCCATCGCGCTCTGCGCACAGAAATATAGCGCGAACAGTTTTATTGCAATAAGGATTGAGAGGAACAGGGCCGAAATTAGAGGCTGTTTTCGATGACGATTCCAAATTCAACGTGTTGCTATTATCGTTGTCATTGTTGTTTAAGAGATTTTTTTTTTTTTTTTGGAGTTTGAACAAACACCGGTTCAAAGAAGACAATTGTATTTGATTATTTTTCTTGACCACCCCCCAATCACACAAATACACCCATATATACATGTACTTTTTGACGAAAGAAAAAAAAAAAAAATAATCCAGCACAAATATATTTGGCAAGGAAGTGTTAACAATTTCCTTTCATCTCTTTGTGCTTCTTTGTCATCTTTGCTCTCGTTCGGAGTAATGGACGGCAAGGGCGAGTGCTGATCCCACATAACTGTATCGTGATCGAAAGCGAAGCTGCGACGATTGGCTTCGGTGCCGATATCGTGATAAATGGTAGGAATGTCAGAGAGAAACTTGGCAGGGAGCATGTAGCTCAACGCCAAAACCGACAATTGATCGTAGCCGACCAAAGAAGTAGAACGAGGTAAATCTCCGTGCATGCGAGCATTCAACTCGATCAGACACACTGTATCTTCGCTCGGCAGGTACGTCAGCTCCACATGCGAGCATCCATAAGACACTCCGAGCAGGGTGATCACATCAAACGTATATTCAATCACACGACGACATTGGTAATTATTCCAATCCGAATTCGGAGCCGTTATAAATTGTTGGTAGTCATATCGAAAGCAATGAGGGATATCATTATCCATGATCGCATTAGCGTCGAATGTATCTTTTTTTCTTGTTCAAAGAGTCAAACAATTATGGAACAAGCGAAGCGAATGGAACACAGTTATACAAACTAACGTGCATATAACGTATAACATAAAGTATACTATATATATATATATATACTTAGATATGTGCCTTTTGATGGCAGCGGATCGATCCGGATAAGTGGCTTTACTTGCATACCACATGTCAGTGCATTTGTGTACTCCATTGACAGAAACACAATTGACAACGTACTCAAAGCCTTGGAGATACTCCATGATAAGTAGAGACTCATTGACGTCGTGTTCGAAGTTGGTTTGCAATAGGTATTGATCAAGCACAGTGCACAAGGCTTCGAAATTGTGTACCAACCTCACACCCTCGGTGCCAGCACTTGCAGGGGGTTTGACCACAACAGGGTAAGCCATGTCATTGGACGACAGCAGTTCATCAAACTCCTCCGCGTCCAAAGGAACTTGAAAAATTTCAAAGTGTTTCCCATAGCGAATTTTTTTGAGAGTAGGCACACTTAATGTTGATGTCTCCTCCTTTTTTTCATCTGCTTTTTCCCAGTTTTTCGTGTCCCTCTCGTCATCATTATCATCGTTGTCACCGTCATTACCATCGTCGTCATTATCATCGTTGTCATTATCATCATCGTCGTCGTTGTTGTTATCATTGTCTTCGTCGTCTTCGTCGTCTTCGTAGTCATTGTCATCATCGTTGTTATCATCTTCTGACATCCATTCATGGCTTGTATTGTCACTGTTTCAAAAACAATAAATAAAATAGTCAAATAAAAAAAATAAAAAATAAAAAAATGATGTCATTATATATAACATGTATTTATATAACGAAACAAAGAAGGGTCACATTTGCCTTGTTGAATAGCGTGGTGCATTAAATACTTATTCCGCCGAAATTGTGAGGTTCTGACATCATTTCCTGGAAGGTTCCACAGACGGTTCATTTGGTCTGTGAACGGAATCAGATTGTCCATCAATGGACACGCTACGACCACTTGGTAGCCTCGGGATAGAAGAAATGAGGATATCACTTTTACGCCGTAGTCATGGCATTGCGATGTCGATAATGACTTGAAACATAATGCAGTGTCCGTCGTGGGCTGTTCCAAAAATGACTCGATTGTTTGCTCGGTTTTACAATGCTTCAAAAACTCCTTTGCTAAATATTCATGCTTTGTTTCGCTACCTCCTAAAAATAACACTATTTTTTGATAATTCTTCCAGACTGACGGTCTTGTCACAGTTCCAATTGCCGTTATCATTGTTTTTTGTTGTTGTGTTTGCCACACTTTTGGAATCTCGTTTAAATCAACTGACACTTGGAAACAAGATTACCTGTTTGTCCAAGAGTCTATGGAGAATGCAAACGGCGATTTCAATCCTCTCCAAAACTTTGAATCATTTATCTTCAAATTTGATCCGTTTGACATGATCGCAAATTAGAGTGAGAATATGGAGCCCTTTCTCTGTTACGTCTTCAGGGTTGTCCGATTTTGTACAAACTAGTGCTAGTTATTGTAACTGGCAAAATTCAACTCATTTGACATTGTCTTCTTTGTCAACTTGTTACAAACGTGTTTTTTTATTTGAAAGTTGTTAAATACTTTTTTGTCTATAAATAACATCAACAAAGGATTTCATTGTGTTATTATTCTATAATGCAAATATTCAATAAATCTTTACAAAACTAAAAATCAAATAAATTTCAAAGAAAAAGTATTTTGTTAAAATTTTTTAAAAAGAAGTGTCTTGCAGTAAAATGAAAATAGTATATATGTTTTATCTTTTTATGTAGACTATCTATTATTTTGATCTAAAAAAAATACTAAATATAGCAACAAAATGTCATTGACTTGTGCAACAATTTGTACTATTTTCACACAATAATTTAAATTATGAAATTTAATTATATGTCAATATTTAGTCACATGACTAACACTTTTTATAATAAAATTAATCATATTTCAGTTTGAAAGCTTGTCAGTTTTGCTAATGAAATTATGTTGAAAATTGATTTTTTCAAGTTGTTATTGAAAACCACATTAACAAAAGTTGTAAAATTCATTTTGTTGTATTAATTATGTTATGTTAAAAAAGACTTATCTCTTTTCATTTTCTTTCAATAAATAAAAAAATTAAAGCATCATGTGTGGAGCTGATGGTAAGAAAATAATTAAGCTAAACAGATATTGATTCTATCTTCGAGAAATACATGTTGAACAAAAAACTTGCAAAATTAAATTTATTATGAATGAGCAATAGTCGTGTTGCATTTCTATTGCAGTCAATCCCTTGTTTAATAACCTATGCAATCTGGAGTTAACATTTTATTATTTAGTCATTCAATTAAAGGGACATGGAAGATCGCAACATCACAATGCTAGTTGGTATAATAAGAACAAATCGAATGCGTTTTTAATCATAAACTAAAACTGCCAAAAATAAGTAAATTGAAGAAATAACACAATTTGTCTCTGTGAAGGGGAAAATTGGAGAGAAGGGCAAAAAGTGGTGTAGAAAAAGTTTTTTTTTAAATCAAAAATTCATATTTTCAACTGGTTTGAAAATATATTTATTGCACTCCTTATTTTTTGCAAGAGGTCTAATATTTGAGGAAATTGAAAATCATTGAAGTGAACACATGCCTGAAGCCATAATCATTTGGTAATTCCTCAAAGTTTTAACTTTTTTTTTCCAGCAGATTCCAACTGGTTAATGTTTGTTTTGAAACGAAAAATGTTGGGCCATAGTTGTGATTGCACAGAATGGATGCGAAATGGAGACTTTACTCCAAATCGTTTCGATGCACAAAAAGACGCAGTAGGAGTGATCTGCCAAACTAAAATTGATCAACATCCAGAAAACACTGTCGGTATCATTGCAATGGGCAAAGACCAGTTATAATTTTTTAAAATTTTTCTTTTGCCCAACAATGGCAATAAAAACAATAATTGCAAGTTGTAAATTATATTATAACAACAAAGAGTTGAATGTTTCCCTTGAACAATTTCATATATTAAAAAAAAAATAGAAAAGCAGAGGTGTTGGTAAATTGCTCGCGAGAGACAGGAAGAGTACTTGCAGCAGCACATAAAATGAAGATTGAAGGAAGCGCAGATATATTGGTTGCTATTCAAACCGCGCAATTAGCATTGAAACATCGAAAAAACAAAAAGCAAACGCAAAGAATTATTTTGTTTGTGGGGAGTCCAGTTTCGTTATTTTTTGAAAAAAACAAAAAAAATTGATTCAAGATAAACAGTCCAATCTTGTATGTAATCTACTTGGTAGTATATACATATGCAAATAATGTACATACATATAAAATAGATTAAAGTATCTGTGAAATTACTTGTCAAAGCAGGAAAAAAACTGAAGAAAAATAACGTCGCAGTTACTTTGGTTTTTGTTTGGAGAGAAGAAAGAGAGAGAGAGAGATTGGCTTTGAACTGAATTGCATTATTGATCTTATTTAAATCTTTTTTAAAAATAAAAAAAAAAGGTGGACATAGTGAACTTTGGCGAAGAAGAACACAACACCCCGATTTTAGAAGAATTCTTGAAAGCAGTGAAATCAACAGACAATAGCCACTTAATTACGGTACCAAGCGGGACGCAACAACTGCTGTCCGATATGCTGATTCCGTCTCCGATCTTTGCCCAACAGGCAGGCATGAACGATTTGGGATTGCCCGCGGACGGCAGCGGCGCTAGCGTTCCTGGCGAAAATCCATTGGCCGCTGGGGGCAACAGAGGTTTTGAGGCTGATATGGATGCCGACATGGCCACAGTTTGTACTTTTTTTTCCCCCCTTCTCTTGCTCTTCTTTATATCTTTTCTTGTGTTGAACAAAGCTCATTTCATTAATAAATTATTAAATAATAATTATTATTATTATTACAAAGGCCATTCGCCAATCATTAGAAGAAGAACGTGCTCGTCAAGAGGCAATGACCAGAGAGCAACAGCCACAGTCACAAGCGCCGCAACAAGTTCCGCCTGTTGCTGCCGACGATGTTCCAAGTGCGGTGAATAGCGGCAATGATGACATTGCAAATGAAAATGACGAACAAGTTGGTAATGACGAGATGGAGGCCGAAGATGAAGAACTGTTGCAAGCCCTGCAAATGTCAATACAGCCCGATGCTGACGAACCCATGCAAAATACCACCGAGAATGTCTCCGCTAATCAAGGTGATGTCACTCAAGTCTTGGATGACGATGCTTACATGAACGAGTTGTTGAGCGGATTGCCTGGAGTGGGCATTGAGGATATCGATATACATGTTTGTGCTCATATGTTCTCTCTTGTTTTTGTTTGTATTCCAATCCCTCATAACAAAAACCATTTGAAGGAATGCCTTTCTTCTTTTTAGGTCAATGCAAAAAATATCCGTTTTTTCATCTTAAAAAAAATTTTTATTTGAGAAAATTATGTGTGAATAAATCGCCCTTGTGTTCTCTGCTTTTGAAAATCACGTACAATAAAGGGATTACTTGGAGAAGACAAAGAAAAAAGTGGTGATGGAGACACCGAAATGAAAGACAAGGACAAAAAGAAAGATAAAAGTAAAGACCAAGACAAAGATGACGAAACTGACACATAATCCACTCTGGTTTCTTTTTGCTTTTTGGTTGTCATGCCAAGAACATTGAATGTTGGTACTTTTCGAAACTTTGAGACTTAAATTGCTACAAAGCGTTTTCATTTTCATCACTTTTTGCATTTTCAGTGTGCATTCTGAAGAAGAGAACGACATTGGAAAGATTGCCGATCTTTACGAAAATTAAAAATACAAAGATGTAGTCATAATTTTTTTCTTAATTTGATCAAAAAATCTGTAACTTCCGTATTATCTTTTTTAAAATTGATTTTGCACAAAGTAATTGTTAAATTTGGGACTTATGGGAATATACAAAGGTTTGCTGAAAAAATTTTGAGAAAAAGGGACATAAATAAAGATAAATCCTTTTTTTAGTTCAATAATTGTTAGTATAATGCCTCAACAAAAACGAAATCAACCCGACTCTGCATCTTCTGATCCAGTGGATACTCCAGATTCAAAAAAACGAAAAGTGTGATTATCATTGTATTATTATATTTGTTTGATAAGTTTCTTCAAAGAAAAGAAGTGAGGCAGAACAGATTGCTAGAACGCTTTACTTTTGACTTTAGGTGGACGAAAACCAAACGGACTCTTCTGAAAAAGAAAAAGAAGTGAAGACAGAAGCAAAGGCAAGCGAGGCAGAAAAAAAAGCACAACCTGAAGAAGAAGAGAAGGAATGTTGCATATGTTTGGAAACGATCAAGCTTCCAATAACATTGCCTTGCAAGCATGTATTTTGTTATTTATGTTTGAAAGATGTCCGAGTAGAACAAGCTGACTGTGAAGATGACAGTGATGATGAAAATCAAGATGAGAGCGAAAATGAGGATCAAGAATATTTCCGTTGTCCGTATTGTCGTCGAAAAACAAAGGCCACATATGTCGACAAATCCAAAATGAACTATAATGATTGGTTGAAAACCATGGTTAAGAGTACCGCTTCACCATCTGGTGACACCACTTCCACCAATGCTGGAACAAGTATGTTTTGGTCTTGACTTGATTTAGTTTTCAAAATTACAAATTTCTTTTTATAATATATGAACAAGTAATAATATAAAGTATGTATATAAGTGCATGTGTACATGTATAAACGAATTATTCTAATTGAAAAGATGATAGCAAGGATAAACCTAGTGAAGTGGTAACATGGCAATACAGCGGCCGAAAAGGTGGTTGGTGGGCTTATGAACCTAGAAACAATGAACTAATCGAACAAAAATATCAGGAATTTGTTTCCAAATTTCCAAATGGTTTGACTAGTGCTGCCGGTGTAAGCGACAGTGATAGCGACGATGACAGCAAGAAAAAGAAAAAGAAAAAAAATGCAAACGCATCTGATGGCGGAGATGATAATGCAAATAAGGTATGGGCATGTCCAATTGAAGTTGGACACAGTGAATATATGATTGATTTTCGCAAAATGAGTCAGGTCAGTAAAGAGGATAAAACAAAAAAAAGAAATGTTCGAAGATTTACTGTTGACCCAACCCAATCGACATTGAAAAAGGGAGATTGGAAGGGATGTGCTGGTCAATTTTTTTGAGAAAACTTAAAACAATTAAATCAAAAATTGACTTTTTCAAAATTTTTTAAAATATATCAATAAAAAACAAAATATCTATATAGTTGTTAAAAATTTTTTACTCAACTTTTTGCAAATTTTTTTTTTGCGCACAGGTTGACCTATTCAAAAACAACAAAACTTACTAATCAAAAAATAAAAAACAACATTATTTTCACAAAAGATCATACAAACGCATTAGATTTGTCACTACAATTGATCATTGTAGCAACAATCTAATTTAAAATAAAAAACCATCATTTTTATTTTTTCACATACTTATTTACTGTCTGGCACCACCGGTCACTCGATTATGTTTTTGCTCATGTTTTTAAATTATTTTTTTTTATCGCATTTTGTTATATATTTAAAAAGAACAAAAAATAAATAAAAATACACTTAACAATTGGACATCAACGCACTGTTCTGAAATAAAACGACAAAAAAAAACAAAGAAAACTTTTTGAACTTTCGTTTTCTCTTCGTTAAAAAATGGAACACTAAAGGGCCAGTCTTATGGATAAAAGCAGAAAATATACTAACTTTCAAGTACAAAGTAACTGACTTTTCAAAAATGATCAGATGTGGATAAAAAACATTTTTTATGTAGATTTTCACTAATTGCATTTGCAAGATAAAAAAGAGCAAAAGAATACTCTCGATCCGGCAAATGGCAACAAACAACACACAAAAAGTATATGTATTAAAAATTAACAAATATTTTGGCAGTGATGTATTAGAGTTGAAAGTGAGTTACTTTTTCTGGCAATAAAACAAAAGCACAAAACAAACGAAACAAACAAAGCAAACAAAACAAAATACCAAACAATTATTAAAAAAAAGCTCAAAATAACATTGATTACATTGTTTAAACTGGCACTGTGAAAAACTGCGATTTATATTTTTGAATTGGATAAAAACCATATTCACAAACAACACTACAAAAACAAAAAAGAAATCTTCTCCCGTCCATCTTCATTTTTTAAAAACTAAACAAAACAACCTTTGAAGACAATACAACATTGTTGAAAAGAAAACAATCACACAAACAGCAAACTCTTCACAAAAATTAGACAAAACACATGAAGATTATGTGTATTTTTTTTGGTTTTTTTAAATAGTGAACTGACTGCTGTCCTATCGTTACTATTATTGATAGTGGTGTTCAACTTTAAACATGTGAACCATAATTTCCCCATTCAAACAATTGCACACAAACAGCAAGAACACTATTCTATCAAACAAACAAATAAAAAAAATGATTGATAAGTATAAAAATAGAGCACAATTACGATCAATTGGTATCATCCGGTAAAGGAACAATAATATTTTCAATGAGATGATTACAAGTCGGGCAAAAAGAACCCCGCTGACCAAACTTGTTGTTTTTATAACAATGAATGCAAACATTTTGGTGTCGACATGGCATAAAAATGACCTTTTTTCGGAATTTATCGACATTAAAACACACGACACAATTGCGTTGTAATTTTTCTTCCATGATCACATTTTGGAGCATAACTAAAAAACATAAGCATTCGTCCAATTCTTCATTTGAAAACTTTCTCATATTTTCATAAGAAAACAATCGTTCCAAGTTAGACATGCACTCGATGCTGCTCGTATTTTTTCGTCGAACTGCACTTGGCAATGCTTCTTGGTCATTCATGTCCTGACTGTATCGCTTGTAGAGTGGATACACGGAATTGTTATTTGAAGTCGCACGGAGCATACCAAAAGGATTGGGCAAAGTGGTCATATTACTTTGTTCTTTTTTATTTGTTAGTTTGGTTTGTTTATTTCTTTTCTCTTGTAAATATGTACATGTATACATTATATGTATATACCTCCTCTGTTATGAACTGCGGTTCTCATATCATCAGTGTTCGTTTCCGACTGTGATCTCGATATTGACCTTTCTTCCTCAATATTGCGATTTTGTGGAAGAAGAGCATTCAACATGTCCAATTCCAACATTGGTTCGTCGAATCGTTGTTTTTCTTCTTCCTCTTGTCGTTGTTCTATTTGCGTTATTGGCTCTTCTCCACGGCTATCATTGTCATCATTGTCATTATCATTGTTGTTGTCCTCTTCATTGCCATCATAGTCATCGTCGTCTATCTCATCGTCATTATCATCATCTTCGTCATCCTCCTCATCATCATCGTCTTCTTCGTCATCCTCGTTATCTCCATCGTCATTGTCATCACCTGTTTCTTCCCCTCGTTTTCCTTTGTTTGTTCCCTTTTCTTCATCTTCCACGTCTAACTCAGTTTCAACACGTGACGACGGATCTCGACTGGTCCTTCGTGGCAATTGGAAGCTGTTGGGTTGATGGAATTCAATTACATTCTTTGCAGTGCCATGAGGAGTGAGGATTGTGCTAATGCGTGCCTTTGTGATATCTGCCGCTGCCATTTGTTCCCATTCTCTCGCACTGCGGCCATGATAAGTGTTGCGACGACTTCTTCCTCCTC
>ASPP01004084.1:0-13627 GCA_000512085.1 Reticulomyxa filosa
CATTGAGAAAATCAATTATCATCATAAGATATGTTTTAGGCGTTCAGTTTTCTTGCAACCTACTGTATTTGCCTCTTGGTTAATGAAATATCATTTCCCTAAGACTTGAACTTGGTGAGCTTCTTACTTTCAAATCTGCTCATTAGTAATTAGATTATACTCACTATCAATGACTGTATCGTCCATGTCGTTGCTATCCTCTGTGCCCAACATCGACGCAAATCAAATCTTTACTTCAGTTTTAGATATATATTCGTTTAGACTCATGCTATACTTGAATTTATTTTTTAAATATTTCTTTTATTCTCTCCCGAGTAGAAATTTTGCTTTTATTTGTAACTATGCCACTCAATGCAGCATTTATAGCTTCATTTAGTACGATAGTAGCTACAATTTGAGCGGTCCACTCCTTAATGGTGTCAACAAGCATTTTTTTTTGCTTGTGTGAGTAAGTTTTCATTGTTAGTCAGTTGTGCTTTTTCGCTTTATCTAAATCGGGCAATATTTGCATTTTGAGTATATGTATGATCAAGTGGATATCATCTGCTACTTCTGCTACTTGGTTATGCATAGGGAACAGTACTTTATTCACTTCTAGAGTAGTAATAGTGATTCTGTCCTCATGAAAGTTCGAACAAATTAAAAGCAATGGCGAAGTTTTACACTATTATTTTCAATCTTATCTCTATGCTTAAATACTTGTTCCAAAATAGAAAATACTTTCACCAAACTTTAAAGGGAACTGCAACAACTACCTGCCAGTCTTTTTCTTTGCGCGTCAGTTAGGTGTATCTTGGTTAGTTATACGCTTTTTTAGCGTTTACCTTCATTCATGTCATTTATAAATGGTTGCGACGATTCTTTAATCACCGTAAAGCTTTGATTAACATGAACGACTTCCATTCGCGTTGTCAGCTGACAGTTTTCAAAAAATAGTAATGCAAAAGCAGGAAAAACAAATGAGAAAATGCTACAATCGAATTTACTGGTAAACGTAGTCTAGTCTTTATTTGATGTAAGACTATCATAACTACGGAGTTCGTTGTTTGCTTTGCTTTCATTTGTACGACTATGTATTGCACGTACGGCTGTTTGGAACTTCGCAAGCACAAACTTTATATCAGCCATATTTTTGTTGGAAAAAAAATGTTCATAAGGTAATACGCCTACTTGGCTGTAACACATGAGGCAAATTCTAATATTGTTCTAAAACTGACTTCATTTAGTACGCTTATCTCATGATTGTCAAAAGTCACGTACATGAAATTATATTGAACTTTTTTTAATTCGGCATAAATATGCACTAGCGGGTAAATCGATGAAAGATTTAAATCTTTAAGTATCATTACAATTTTTTCTTTTTTTAATATTTCGTCATACGTTCTCTAAATCAACTCTTTTCCATTAACAAGGCCTCTAAATTTATTATATCCTTTCTCAAGCTTTTCTTCAGGAACATTGGACCAGCACTCGACCTATACTCCAACTGTAATTAGATTTATATCTTCATATGTAGTGCTTTGTTTTATAACTAGTGTCTTTCAAAAAAAATTATTTTATGAAGATTCTTAGCAAATAAAAAGTATGTATTCATTCATGCAAGAGGAGAAAAAAAACATAGGACAAAAAACTTCGATGAGTTACTACCAAAGGAATCTCACCAAAAATTGGATATAATGCATTGTTGCCTTATTCGTAATTGAATTTTTGCATTTCTTAGCTTTTTAAAAATAAATAATGATTATAATAATTGCAGTAGTACAAATCTTTGGGTCGCGAGATACTATCTTCCTGTTTAACCTAAAAAATGTATTTTTCTTTTTTCAAGCCTTTAACGAATGTCAAACTGCTTCTTGTTTCATTTTCCACATTTTACACCAGATAGAACTAAGCAATGCGAATGTTATTTATGTTTCCATTCAATAGATTGCAAAGATAATTTTTTTTGAAGTACTTGACGTAGAACAAATACTTTTTTTTTATTATATTATCCTTTTTTTTTACAGGACTGATTATATTTCAAACTTCCTTTGTTCGATTATCTTTCATTTATTTTATTTTTAAAAAGTTTGAGATTATTGAATTTATCTGTCAAATAACAGAACCTTACTTTCGAGGAGGTATCGTTAATTTTCATAAAAGTAGGTAATTGCATTATAACATGTTTGCTCTTTTATTTTTCCATCAGTTTTCCCTATTTTCAGAAATTAATAAAAATAGACTATTTCTGTTAACTAGCATTCATATAAAGTTCAATATTAATACAGTTGCTTGGCTTTTTTTTGAGCTCACATATTTTAACAATTAGAAAAGATATTGTATGGTTTGATGATAATCTATATACCCTTTTGCTTTGCTTTTTGTAAATAATATGATATGATTCAAAAGTGCGAGGCATCTGAAAATAACGGAAAAGTTAGATGAAAATTATCATTTCATCAACTTTGGATATTCTCCAAAATGAATTGTACGCAATGTCAAATTTAAACCTATTACGGTTAAGTGAATGGGAAAGAAGACTACAAATCTCCAAAAAAAGATTCAACAACGATTGGAGTAAGACAAGAATATCCAGTTATACAGTGTTTGAAACAAGATGTGACATTGTTTTTTCAAACAACACTCCCAGATAAATATTATTTGAAAGTGAAGCGAAAGTGTATTATATGTGATGATATTAGGAAAAGAAAAAAAAAATGAACATTTGATTAACAAGTATACCTATTATTGAACGCTGCTTGTATAATTCTGAAATGTGCAAAGTGAATGTAATTGAGTGCAATCAATTTACAAACAACATGTCTATGAAAGAAGAAAAATGATTAAATATGTATGTTAATTCGTTATGTGGAAGTACTTATTTCATTTAAGCATGTTTGTTTAAAAAATCCTATTATGATTTAAATTTTTTTCTTCTAATTGATCCAACTACAAATTGCATACAATTATAACTAAAGCAAACAAAATTCCGAAAAAGTTAAAATGAAATACCGGGGATTGACTTAAGATCTTTGTTTCAGAACTTATTTTGCTTGATAAATGTTCAATTTGATTGTATCATCAACACTTTGGACTATTCATTTTTTTGTGGTGGTGAACAAGAGACAACAGAATTAGAAGATATTTGGGTAAACACAGAAAAAGGTATATTAAAAATACGTCATATTGGTATCCATGGAAAAGCAGGGACTGAAAAAAGTTTATTGACACAAAAGATTGCATGGCTATGTGCAAAAAAAAATGTGGAGTGATCATTTTCAATATTTTTGGCAAGGCTTTAGATAAAAAGGATAATAGTATTGAAATGCAATGGTCAAAGATAATGGGTAATTAAATATTCCGCGATGGAACACAAATGATACAGAACATGTCGTAAACACAAAGGATGGATTATTGTTAGTGTTGGATGGATTTGATGAAATTGCAAATGAATTGAATTCTTGAGACAGTGGTTGCAACATTGCACAAAAAACACAAACTATTCGATTATTATCACAAGTAGTCCCAATCAATATGTTCGTATTTGGATTCGCAACATATTCAAATCTTTGATGGATTCAATAACAAAGATGGTGGTATTCGTGAAGCATGTGCGAATGGATTTCAAATAATAACTTCGAAATTAAATGGAATACAATTGTATAATTTGCTTGATTGTTTAAAAAAGGGATTCTACAGTGGAGTTTATAAGGTTCGGTATTTATGAATAAACATACTCCAAATTATATCACTGAGATTGGTTGAGCGACAAGTTAACGATGAATTGTATTTTTTAATAAATGGATTTAATGATGGAGGTCATGACATTTGCGAATTATGTGCAAATGGACTTTGAAAGATAGCACCAAAATTGAATGGAAACAATCGAGCAAATTGATCCGATGTTCAAAAATTTTAGCTGTCTAAACATTTCCCATCTATTTTCGCGAATGCAATGCTTCAATATAATCCAATAATATCCACCAAATGTCCAGATAACGTCATTGACACATGCATATCCATATTTGTAGACTTGTATAACATAAATATCAACAGCCAGCAGATGAAATTGAAAAATGTTTTTATCCTCGTCGTAAAAAGCAACATTTCATTGTTTCTTTTTCATTCGTTTGAATCATTTCTTGTCCGTGTTTGAATGTAATATAAAGCAATCAGTTTTAATTACGTTTTTAAAAATGGTATGAAAAAATATGCCCCTTTGAAAAAAATGTCTTTATGGAAAATAATAAATATAATTTTCTCTTTGAGTAAAAATAATCAAAAAATAAAAGATATCAAGTCAAAATTGAAAAATTTGTAAGTATGTTTAATTTGTCAAACATACTAAAAAAAAAGAAAGCAAAGTTGATTTAATCAAATACACTAACATTATTTTTTTAATAAGTAATAAATAACAAATGCTTTTTTTCATCAATCATTGCAAGATTTGAAGTAATAATATATCAACTTTGTTTAATTTGTCTTTCAGGAGATTTTTGTGTTGTAATTCGATGTTATTAATGTTAAGTAGTTTAGATACAAGTACGATATACTCGTTATTATTTATTGATTTAAATAAAATACAAATTACTTCTTTTTTCACAAGAACTAATCAATAAACTTGATGCAGATCGGATGCATAATTTAACATTAGGTGAATACATCATTGCATCTTTACTTTCTTATTCAAGCAAAACAACTTTAATTTTACATTCAAAAAAGATTACAGTTAATAATTGACATCTCAATTCAACACTCAAAATTTTTTATCGAATTGAGTTTGTGATTTCTTTTTTTCCATTGATTGTATTTAAAAATCTTTTATCCTTTTATTTAATTTGTTTCATAATTATGTTAATTAATATGATCGATAACTAAAAAGATCCTCCTAAAATGAATCCTGTGAGCATTCATCCTTTTTCGATAATATCTACGCATTGTGAAGAATCCAAATATAAAAGATGATGATGTCAAAAATTTCAAACAATTATTTGAGAAAAAACTAAATTATCAATTTTTGTGCAATTTATCTCCAAAAATGACAAAAATAGATTTACAAGCATTTATGGATCGATTATTTGTTGATTTTGAAATTCGTACAAATGAAAAAAAATATGATGGATTAATAATAATTATTTGTGGACATAGAGAGAATGAAAATAGGTCAGTAACAAGTGATGGAAAAAATGTGCCAGTTGATGATATAATTAAATCATTTGATTGTGAGAAAATAGAATCTTTTAAAGATTCCAAAAATATTTCTAATTAACATATGTCGTAATCAAAATACTTCAGCTGATTATATAATGACAACAATGAGATGAAAGATAGAAGAAAAGATATGCAGTACCCGTAATTGACTTCTATTTAACTTTTTAACAACATGATTTTCTTATATCAAAGTAAGACGTCAAAAAAATTGACTTTTAAAAAATGATCTTGATATAAAAATATTCTTTAGCAAACAAAGTGCTGTCGTGTAAATATTTGAGACAGTATGTAAACCTTTTTGTTAAAAAAGTAAATGTGTATCTTTGGACACGCATATGAATGCAGATCGCATTGAATAAGCTTTGTGGTTTTAAAAGGGCACTGAATTTTGTTCCCCTTTTTGTGTTTTTGGAAATTATTGGGACAAGAGTAAAGTGTTAACATTTTATACTTTTGAGAAATTAGATGAACAATTGAAAATATCCATTTTATTTTCTTTTATTGTTCACTAAATTGCAACAAAATTATTGGTACCTTTTTCTTGAATGTATTTATGAATTAATTGCATATTTGTAAAAAAGTAATTTTGAAAAACACTGAACAAAGAATGACTCTAAATTCAATGATGAATTTTCGCTTCGTCTTTGTCATAGTGAGCGAGCAAATATTTTTCCAAGGATAAACGTCGGTTTCGCAATAACGAGTAACATGTTGCCAATGATAAGGTATCCGTCTGTCGTAAGAGCTGAGAATGAGACATGGACAAACCTTTTTTCAATAGATACGCTTCCGTTTCTCCCATTTTTTTTAAACTGACAAGGCTGTGGTCTGGACGAAGTTAAGACCTACTTTGCGCATTGAATGAAAACAACACTAGCTGGATTTTCAGTTATTCATCTCTTCATGAAATAAATTATTAATTTTTTCAATTGTATTTTGCACTTTCATTCAAATAAAAAAAAAATCGAACATCGAAAGTGTTTCATTCATTATTACAAGTTAAGTTAGAGACTACTTTGTATCTATCATAATTGACCATCATATGCTCTTTTATACAGTAAAAGTAACGATTACTCTGTCAACAGTTTATAACCACTATTGCTTAGTCACGAAGCAAACAAAAAAATTCTTATCTTTGTTGCACACTCGATCGATATGAAACGTGACTGCCCTTGTCAAGTGTCCAAGATTTTTGGCCTGTTTATGTAAGGTGTGAATAAACACATAAAGTAAAAGGAGAATCTTTAGATTTGAGTTTCAATCCATGCTTACTTTTCTTACAAAGTGATCACTTGAAACGAATGCTGGTTGAACATTTTCTAATTTTTATTCCCCCTTTTTTTTGTGATTATTTTAACTTTAAAAACTAAACGACTTTTTCAATAAATAAATAATAAAAATAAAATACTCAATTAAGAATATATATATAAGCAAGCAGATATGTTCCCAGTTTTATTTATTTTAAAAACGATTTAAAGATATAAAAATATTGTCCTTTTTTGAACCAATCAAAATTTGAATTGTTGTGATATTGTATTTTGTTGATGGAGGAATATTTGTGATAATTTTATATTTTATATTGGGTATTTTACTTTTGCCCTGTAGAAAACTATGAAAGCAATTGTTATTGATAGCCAGAGTTTGTGAATCCCTTTCGTACAACCATCCAAAAAAAAGAGCATAAAAAGTTTAATTACAATTATTGCCTATGTTTGTTTTTAATCAATCTCTCTTATCGAGCCTTTTTTTTAAACGTAGAACAGCTGCTTGTTGATGTTTTGCTTAAGTATTTTCGAATGTTAAATTTATCTTTTTATAACTATTTCAATTTACAGTACTTCTTTCTCTATCTAACAAAAAATTTTAAAATGTATTTGATCTTTAGTAAAATGTAGGAAAAAAAGTCATTAAGACAATTAAAGATATTAAAAGTTAAGAACCTTGTTTTAAAAAAGCAGATTGCATTTTTTTTTCTTACAAAAAAAAAGGTTATCTTCATAATTGAACAACATATCGCTGTCATAACCAGACAAATTTTAAAGATAATGTATTTAATAGATTTTAAAAGTTATATTATATGACTCAGTCACTACTGGGGCTGGACTGAAATAGATTCTGCCTTATTTGTGAAGCAATTGGCGAATTCCAGAGCCAATGAAAACGATAGAATAATAATTAACATTAAGATATTAACATTCATAAAATTTTGCGAAAGTTTAGAATAGATAACTTCACTCAACATATACACGCCGTATATTTTGCGTGATAATTCATAGTGGTATGTGTCTAATTTGTGATCCTTGTCTAGCACAAACTGAATATTGCACAAAAACATAAGTTTACTTTACAAATACAAAGATAAAGATAAGTATATTCCAACAAAAAATATTTCCAAACGCGATTACGTTGAAGCATTTAGTATGTCAATATGACTATTTGTATTCATATAAATATAGACATATGATAAATTGGTCGATTGAGAAATAGTAAAAATAGTAAATATGTGAACGGATTTATAATACGAACGTTGGATAATCTCAATCAATAGTTGTTGCAAATGTTTGTAGTAATTTATACCAGCGATAGAAACAAGTTGAAAATATCTGGCCAACCTATCCGAATATCAACGCATCTATCTTCAATTGGATGTCCATTACAATACTTTCACTACTATGTTGTTTTTTTGTTAGTGAGAAAAAAATTTGATTGCAAACTTGTTTTTTGTTCTTTGTGCAATAATGGTTTTGTGTAAGTTGATGGAACGGGACGAGACTGAAAATAGATTAGATGATGTGAAGATGGCATTAAACAATAAAGTCAATCACATGAGCAGCAGACGGAGCCAGTCGAAAAAGAAACAGACAAATATGGCGTTGTGACATAAATAATGTCACAGCGGACACAACCGACATGCAATACTGTTGATAATTAACATTTAAATTTTGTCAATTTTAAACATATCCACTTCTTTTTTTTTGTTGCTGTTGTGTATTGTTTATTCAGTTTTGAATAAATCTTTACTGAAATTTTTAATGCTAGGAAAATACCTTTTTATTAGAAGATTTAAATGAGTGGATTTAAAATATGAGAAAGCAAAAAAACAATAATCAAACGACAAAAAACAAAACCTAAAAACAACTTTAGCATAACTTTCATTGATAAGTTTGAGTTCATTCTTTTATTTTTTCTATTGAGATGATCTTGTAAGATAAAAAAATGCTTTAACTTTTTTTTTATCAACGAATGGCCGAAGAATTGATTTTTTTATTTAATGAAGACAAGTTAATAGTTGATTGCCAAAATATAAAGTAAATTTCAATCTGAAGGCATTTTTATGTTTCAATTTTGTGTTTTAGTATGCTGCATAACTGCACAAAAAAAAATAATCAAGTGCGACATAAATAAGATTTAAATCAATCAAATGATTCTTGGAATAATGTCATTAGATGATGTTATTGTTGTAAAAATATGAAACAACACAATAAAAAAGGAAAATGAATAAAAATGTATTGCTTTGTTTACCAAGATTATTTAATTTGCCAATTTTTTTTTATAAAGTTAACATATTTTGTTTTTATTAATATTTCTTTGTCTTTTGTAACAAATAGCATACCATTGTTAACAATATATTGTACTGCATGTTTAACAGCCGTATTTTTTTTACTGCCATTTTTTGTGAATTGGAAGACATTAACAAAAGTTTTTTGATTTCTATTTTCCAATTTAATTATGTTAAAATGTATGTGTTGCTTTGATTCTGCTTTTTTATGAAAAAGAAGGCTGTGTTCCAAGTGATATGTAAGTACTTTGATAAAGATAAATAACATTTTTTTTATTAAAATTGTAATTGTTATATGTACAATTGTCATTCACAATAAAAAAAGGGTCGAAAATATTCAAAAAATGAGTCGTGATAAAAGGAACTAATATATGAAATCAGTAAGGCAATATTTATCAAAGAACAGAGTTTGGACTTTAGAGTCCCTTCAATTTATGTTTTGAAAAATTTTTTGCACATTAAACATAGCACAAAATGCTAACATTTTCATGCGTTTCATCCATTATTAGAACCTTATTCTAATAGTTCCAAAAGCACAAAAGGGAAAACAAAAATTCAGTGCAGCCTTTAGAAGAGTCAATTTTTATCTCGTACTGTATGTAGTCCTTGTTTTTGATTTTATCTATCACTAAAATGTTATTTACACCCCCTCATCGATATGTCTTACTGTTAAACGTAATTTTAAAGTCATTAAGCATTCCAAGTTTCTTTCCTTGAAGTCTTAATTATTTTCATGGCCTCTTGTGGCGAGATTGAGTAGGCCATTTTTAGAGTAATGATTCACTGCAAGTACAGTACGTTCACCTATAGGCTTTAGAATTTTGCTTTCGATACTTCCAACGACACTCGTCTTATCAACTTTCTGTGCCAGTGTGTTGAACGACTCATTGTGAATCAGATCCTCAAATTTTAAGCTCTGTGTGTTCACAATTTTATTTAGGACAGATTGAATTGAAACACTTTTCGTAGCTTCTCCAATTCCCTTGCCTTAGTACTGAATTGTTCTAAGAAGTATTTGTTTCGCGGTCTAGAATCTCTCATTTTCTTTATTTTTGTACGAACTCCTTTTCGTCATTATTGTTATATGCTTTAGAAAGGGTGTAGGTGGTGTTCTTTGGGTTGGGGTGAACGCGTATCTCTCAATTTATTATTGGACAAGAAGCCGTTAAGTTTGATTGTGAGTTAACTTAATGAAAACAAAGTTGGTACAAAAATTTTTGGGGAATGAACTAATATTGGAGAATAATTCAATTAGTCCGTTATCACATAAAAAAAATGACGCATGCAAATGAAAAAAAAATGATTCTTTGTAAACTTGCTCCAAGTGAAGATTCTCTAAGCCTTAATCTTGTGAAGTTTCCGCACCCTAAATACCGCTCTCTGTACTCGTGGTATTTGATTAACAATAACGCGATATATGAGTTGCAAAATATTGGAGACGAAAATGAGAATAGTCTGTTTATTGATAATTTTGTAAGAGAAAAAGGTGACATGTACATATTAAGTCCATTCGACCCAATGTATTTGCTTTTGCCTCATTTAATAAGGAGTCGCAAATATTCGCCACTGAATAATAAGCCTTGTTTCATGGCATTGGATCAAATGCTTTGTGATTCACCCACGAAAGAAAATCAATGTTCAGAGCCGTCGTCTTTAGATTACAATCGTTTGCTGTCCATTCCTGGATGTCGAGAGCAAATTGCATTGATTTGTGATTCGAAACAAATTGCAGGAGAAAAAGATTTATTTTACTCCTTAAACGACGACAAATTGATTCAATGGTTGCAATGCAAAGTCAAAAAAATACAAGCTACATTAGCCATTGTCGGTGAAAACAATGGTATTTTTTTTTTTGATATAATAAAATTATTTGCTTCGTTTGCAAAATTTTGATTGTCCGATAGCAACGTTTTTATACACATATTTTTATAAATTATGAATTTATTATCTAATAAAGAAGAAGAAGAAGACGTCCAAACGGCGTTGCTGATTGTCAATGAATATATTTCGGAGTCACTGTTCCAAAGTGTATGTGCAAGCTTTGGTGTTGTTGTTGTTGTTGATGATATGAGCAGCATGCTGAAACACGATCCAAAAAAACGGAAATTGTCCGCATTGAATGAAACGGAAATAGATTCAGAAATGAAAACAACCGAATCTGAACAGAATGGCTCTCATTTGTTGCCAAAGACAAAGAGACAGAACCAAGGTCAATATGACCTTGTTGACAACACCACTGTTCGCAAAGTAATTGGAGCCTGTGATCCTGATTTAGAACGGGTGCAAATAAGATTGACGTCAGAAAAACCCAAACCTTCTGTGCGCACAAATGCTAACAAACAATTAGATAAGGTGAACACCAAAGGAATGAAATCAATGTTTTCGTATTTTTCCCCTTCAAAAACGTAAATTTTTGCAATGTAAGCGTTTTTTTTCTTTTTTTCCAACGGGATTACTTTTTTTTAGTTATTTATTTCTTTTCAAAACCAATACACACCGACCGACGGTATTCTGCACCAATCACAATTTCACAATGTTGCCATCCTTTTTTTCAAACAGTAGAGACTTGAAGAAAAATCATTTCTTTTTTTCAAAAATGTTGTCATCTTGTCAGTGCTCATATAGCGTCTCTTCTTGATCATATGCCCTTTTTTTGATGTATACGTTGGAACAAGAATAAGAACGCCATATAAAAAAATATCATCATGTTTTCAAATCTATCTTGTCATTTATTTGTTTATTTTTAAACTTGTTTTGAATACGTATGATTTTTTTCAATAGTTTTTTTATGAATGAATTTTTTGTTGGAAACGGTGTTTGTCCTAATCCGATGCTTTTGTATGATCAACGAAAAAAATTGTCATGTTTATTTTTGTCTTTTCTTAATTTTTCCATAGTTTAGTTTTAATATAGTTTAATTAATTCAAAAAAAAGTGAACGTCGTATTGTCAACAAAAACAAACACCATAAAAATTGTATATTCGAAAAACACATTGTGCACTTAAGATAGCACAAGCTTTATAATCAAGAGCAAGAAAAAAAGCTTGAAAGACATTGGGCTAGCTTTATAAAGCACATTATTTTAAAAATACATATACAAAAAATATATACAAAGTGAGTACATGAACTTTTATCAAAGAAATGCATTTGATCATTTGCACCGATTACGTTCTCTTGTTAAATGGATGTTGACAAAGAATAAGTCAATATGACATAAATGTACACTTTTAGTGTTTTTATCATCTTTATCATTTTTGTTTAGTTTGTTTGGACAACTATGACTCTAGTGGTTTTTGTTTAAATGTTACTATTAAAGTATTCTTTGTTATTCCTTTCTTTAAATATATCACAAATTCAAACTATTACTAATAAATGACTTAATCATCTATTCAAGTTATTTTTTCGGACATGATCACTTACGAATGTAAACAAAGCAATTTTCGTAATTTCAATTTAGAATAAATGCTATCTTTGATTGAAACTGTTGATATAAGTACTAACAAGACTTTTTGCAATGATTGAAACAGCCAGCATTTCTGAATTTGGATAACCTTAAATATATTGCTTCTCCTCAAAACTGATAGTAGACCTTGAAAGTCGCATGAACGGCTTTGTTTATCAAAGTTTCTTCATTGCATAAGAAATTGGTTGAACATATATTAGTTTTATTTATTTTTCTGCGCTCGACAATGCTTTGAATTTCATATATTATAATTCTACTTAAAAAAAAACTTAAATTTCTTTTTTCAAATATGAAAATTATCATTACAAAATAATAGTTTATCATTATTTAAAAAGTGTGATATATGTGTAATTTTTCGGGGACCACAAAATATATTTACATTTCAAAATTGAACTTATTGCTGTAGATTTAGAAAAAACTGTTGCTTGAAACAATAGAATTTTACTTAATATGTTAATTTTTTTCAAATATTTTTTTTGATAGTTGAATACAGAAACGAAATGAAAGTACATATCATTGCCATTTTATACGCATGATACTTTTTATTTTGAAAAAAGAAAAAAATGGTTTGTAATGAGTTGCGGCATAACAAATGAGACAAGAAATGCAATATCAAAACATCAAAACTTGCGAAATACATTGAATTTTTAACACATATTTATGCTATTCTCAGTTTGTACAATGAATGACACTTTTGATTTGTTTGAATTATCTGTATTAGTTATTTAAATGTTCAAAGTTTCATAATGTAAAATACGACATATTCAACTACCAAACTTTTAAAAAATTTTGCAACGAAGGGAACTAGTTCCTCGTACGGTAAAAAAAAAATATTATATTTGCAACTCGAAGGGGTTTTTCGTGGGGTCGAAAAAAGGAAAATGAGTGTACATTTTCGAAAAAACTTTTGTTCTTTTAAAAAATTAACTTTTTTTGCAAAATGGGCTCTTTTTGTGTTGTGCTAACTCTTCTGGTACATTTTTTAATTTTTTTGACATTAGGCAATGATGATTTTGATTATGCACATTTCGGTGAGTTTGTGTTTGTTCGAGAAGCGAGTCTTGTACGTTTGTGACAAAAGGAAACACTAGAGAGAGAGGAGGGGGGGGGGAAAAAAAAAAATAGCGGAATGGGCCAAAAAAATGGTGAGACAATGGCTACGTTCAGTGAAAGACCTAAATGAAACGACAATAACGCGGTTGTTCAAGGACAACGTGGATGGACAATATCTGTGGAAAAAGATGAACAAAGAACTGAAAGGAATGTCACAGCTATCAAATGACGAAAGACAAATAATAGTGGAGGCTTTTATGTGCGTATGTCGAACATGATAAATGTGAATACGAAGAAGAAGAAGAAGAAGATGAGAATGATGACGTAATAGAAACAACAAAAGCGGAAAAAAAAAAAAAAAA
>ASPP01004160.1:0-26072 GCA_000512085.1 Reticulomyxa filosa
TATAAAAAAGTTCTCATCATACAAATACTCTGGAAATACTGCTCGGATATCGTTGTACACGCCGTTCAAAGCGCCTTGAGAAGCGTTTGGACATACGACTTTTAGTTTCCTTTTGGTCACCTCATCTTTTTTATTCGTGAAAGTTGCTATTACCTTTGAAATTGACGTCATTAACAAGAAAAAAGTGTGTTTATGGTCTACAAAAACTTAACTTAAAAGGTCTTCACACGAAAAATATAGAGCCAAAATGATTTAGTCGGTATGGAAAGATTGTCACTTGCACTAAATGTAATACGAATAGTTATTCATCAAATAGAAAGACAGTTGATCACAAAGAAAAATAAAAGCATACAGAAAAGTTGAAAACAAGTTTTAGATGTTCCAAAGTCACTTGGATCTTGTTCACAATCAGTAAGGCATTGTTTTACAATCTTTACAAGAGATTTATAAAAAGTAAACGAATAACAATGTGTTATTGTTTTTGTTTGTAAATTCATTACAAACAAAAAAGCAAAAAGCGATTGCAACGAATTGAATCAAAATGTTTCATAGAACTGACTTGAATTTCATTTCATTGCTCTAAATTAAACGTCAAACGTGTGACTTAGAAGCAAATTTAGCTCTGTCAACATATCTTTAATCGCTTCATCCAACAATAAATCTCATTCTTTCAATACATTACAACATGCCTTGTATTCATTGGATTATTTTGCATCTTTCAATTGCAAAAATGGGCTTTTATTATTCCAAATGAAGTCAATAAGTTTGGTGATGTGTCATGCCTCAATATAGCTGCAGGTAAATAGCAGCTTCCATAAAAATCTTTGTTGAAAAATACATCGATTTCATCAATTAAAAGTATCTTTGAACAAATGATCCGCTCAACTTCATTAGATTTTTTTTCTTCGTCATTATCTGGAAGGATTAAAGTTTGCGCACATTACCTCCTTCATTGATAATCCTTTCACAAGTCTTGTTGAATGTGCCATAATGAATATGAACAATTACGCCTAAGATATTAAATAATTGCTCAAAGCTTTTGAAGTCTCTGCTGCTCAAGTATTCACTGTATGAAGCACAGCTCACATCAAAGCCGAATAATGCTAAAACACAATAAGTGACTGCCAAGGTCACTGACTTCCCTTCTCCTGTTCCGATTTGAATTAAGTGATTTGTCAATCCAGTTTTTTCTCTTCAATACCCAACATACGGAATATGGAAATCACTTGAGTTGGGTGTGGTTGTACTAAATAAGAATTTTGATCTCCAACACTTGTGCATCGTGATAGTATTGTACGTGTTGTTCACATCTCCGTTTCTTGCTTGACACTACGAGCACACATTCTTGCATTATTTGCAAATACACTGAGCTGTTTCGGGTCATTTTTGACTTTGGTCAAGTTGCTTTGCACAAGTTGGCGATATTTTGTATTAAATTTATCGTACATTTCTTTCAATTTCGATGTATCTATTGGATCACCTTTTGCTCTTATCTTTTCTAAAACATAGTCAATTCCATGTGCTTTAGTTTTATAATTAAACAACGCAACAGAGAATCCTTTGAACACACTATGTTCCGCGACAATGGTTCCACCCATCCCGGTAGGATCTTCTTCTAATTGTGTTGCCAATATTGCAATACTAACACCTCTATTACTCTTTTCCTGTCATTAATAGCTCATCGATACGTTTGTTGATGGTATCTTTAAAGTCGAAAAGATGCATGGAATGGTCTTTATTTCCACTAAGCGAGGTATTAGGATTTTTGGCTGTAAGTCATCAATTGCCTCTTTTTCCAATTGCTTAACTTGTTTGTTCACTGTGGAATCAATAGCTCCAATTTGGGACTTTGCAGTGGTTGAAAAGACGGAATGTTTTTGCATGGAAAAAAAACACTTATAGTAATGATTAGACGATTACAATTGGAAGCAGACCATTTTTCATTACGTTCCATTCTCTTAACAGCTTCCTGTATTTTGCTTTCCAATTGTTTTGAACACTGTTTAAGTTTATCAACGCTTGTGACATGAGTTTTGCATTGAGACATTTGCTGCATAAATTCGAGTTTGTCTTTCAAGTTTTGGAAAAATCGATCTCTTTCCGCATCACTTGCCTTGATTGTCTTTTCATTAATAATCCCTTCCTTGATTGTCTCTTGTACCATCTTTTCCAATTGGCTGTCAAGAGTACGTTTGGCTTCCGAATATGTCCGTAGATTTGAGGAAGCGTTGGAGTCTTCAGGAATACCACAAGATACCTTTTTTTGCCTAAATAGTTTCAATTTTTGCAAGAAAAGGCTATCATCACCAATGGTTTTCATGGTGTCCAAAATCTTTTGTAAATCTAGTGAATTTCTTCGATCAAAATGGTCTTGAATTTATTTTGCAATGATATAAAACAATTGGAAGATTTCCTATCCGATTTCTTGATTTTCTCTTCAAAACCACTTGACATTAATTCACTTGCTTTATCTTTCAAATCCGCCTTCAGATCCATGCATCGACTTGCAAAATGTAATGCCTTTTCTGTCAACTCCATGGTATTGGGATTACTTCCAATCTCACAACGACCCAATGCAGTCAAGCTCGCTATTGTTTGTTGTTGGCACTTTTCGAAATGATTTGTGCAGATCTGAAATGATTCTCGAGATCGAGTATTTCAAGTTTATTTTCAAATTTTCTGATGCCCCAGTGATGTCTCCGTCGACCCACTTTTGGTCCATGCCTAAAGTAATGTCTCGAGCCATTGTGGTAACTTTTGTTCAACCATCTTTTTTTGATTGGTTGTGCACTGATCCAAAAATTGATTAATATCACTCACATTTTTAGTATTGAGTACTTCAGCAACTGCGCCTGCGGCATTGCCCATTTCATTCAAGACATCTTTTTCGCCCTGCTTGATCTCTTCGTCAAGCACGTTTTTCATATGGTCAGGTAAGACCATCAATACTACTCTGCAAAGTCGGATACAAGAAGTAATTTTCCATGGCCGCGAATTGCCCACTTTTTTCTGGGCTTCAAGTAATTGATCCCTAATTTTTTTGATTATATCATTTTCAATTTCTCTCCATGTACCTTCGTGGATTGCATCCGTGCTCATCACTGTGCTAAGTTTGGTATAAATTTCTCTAAGTGGGAACAAAAAATAGGGATTAAATATACATCCAGTCAATTGGATATTTTTGTATTCATTAACAATTTTTTTCAATGGTTTTCCTGAGTTTATCTGCTCGACCCATGATTGTTCCTGCTTTTTCTTTTCCATTTCTTTCTTGTCCTTTCTTATTTCTGTCATTATCATCCAAAGGAATAGGTTCACCATAGCCGTCCAAGATGTCCACCACCCTTCGAATCAACGTAATTTTCTTTTCCCCCTCCGAAAAATTCAATGCATCAAATGTGTTCAATGCCACTTCTATCCATCTTCTGATATGAATTGAATAACAAATTGTTGTGCAGTTTTTATAGTTCTAAGTTATCCACAAATTCGATAACTTTGTTTATGTCGACGTCATTCTCTCCAAGAAACAGCACTTTTCTTAATGTGCCTTTGACCAAGTTATTCAAAAGTCGTGATAAAGAGGTGATAATATTATTGAATGCTCTTTTCACATTTGGATCTTCAATATTTTGTTGAATACGACTCATATCCGAAGCAACCGCAGCACATTGATTCCTTTCGATTGCTTCCAATACTGGCTTGATGTCAATCACATTGTCGTAGATTTTTATTTGATACTTTAAAAACAGCTCACGAATTTACAATTGGGTTGAGCAAAGTCATCTAATGCACTCAATGCTCTGGCGATTGTGATTTTTCTTTTCAATGGCTTAGTGCTTGTCTCCACGGCTGCTAATTTCATCATTTCATCGTGAAGATTCAAATAAGTCTGTTTTAATCGTTTGTCAAATTGTTCAATTATATCTTGTGGAAAGTATGTAAATATTGTCGGATAATCTTTTTGTAATTTTTTTACTTCAGTAAATCGATTGAAAATACTTTAGACTTTTTCAATCATGTCTATGCCGTCGTCTTTTTCTTTCGTTGTTGTCACTTAACTGTGTTTGATAGATCCCCACGAAATCCAACTTCGCACAATCACAAAATTGAACATGAAAGAAGCCCACAAAAGACAATATAGAAATTGAGGCCATATTAAAAAAATCCACAGTCTTTTTAAAACTTGAACTTTTGCAAGGTATATTTTTTGTTTGCAAACGTAAATTGAGAACGAGAGCCTAAATTTGTCAGTTGTTGATTTAAATATTATATTGTGCAAATACAGACCAGATGTATTTTTATTGTAGTTTAATAAAACTTAGCAGCACGACTTTTGAAAACAGTTTTTTTCAAAAATTCCCATCTGAAAAATATTAACAATGGGCACTACAGATTCGCAACCAAGCACGCCCCAAACAGTATCAGAGAGTCCTTCAACAGTATTTTCGTCAAGTACATCAGGTTTCCCATTGATAAACCTGTCAAAAAGCAGTAGCAATCCAACAGCGCAGACGAAGCAGAAACGGAAAGAAGACGCAAGCAATACTAAACAAAAGAAGATGAGTGGAAAGACATCAATGGAATGGAGAACACAAACAAAGAAATCCTTTGCATTACAAGTGAAAGTAGACGAAGATATAATTCGTCAGGGAATGTTGAAGAAGCAAGGAAAGCATAAAAAGACGATGCGAAAATACTACTGTGTATTATTAGCAACAGGGACGTTAGTATTTCGTCATCCGAAAACATTTGAAGAATTGCGACGCGCGAAATTGTACAACTGTGTTAGTGTTAAATTGACACCTAGCAACCAACCCTCCACGACCAAAGGGAATTCTGGTTACACCAAATTTCAAGTGATAACAACAAAAAGGACATGGGAATTCGAAGCTGAGACCGAAAATGACGCCAATCAATGGATTCTCGCGATTTCGGTTGGCGGCCTTTTTTTTTTTCTTTCGTACACATTTGTGATTCGTTCGTAATATGGAGTGACCACAATTTATGAAATCAAAAAAAATAAAAATATTTTTTTTAAGAGATGTGATCACTTTTTTGATTGGTTGCAAATTGATAAATGGGGTTGTTTCTTTTTAATAGACGTTCAAACAAACCGGAAGTGTATCTCCTCGCAACCCAAAACTCACGGAACAGTCTTCAATCAATAATAACAAAGCTCTGGTCAGTGATGGGGTTGTGTCAAAGGGTCCTCCCGATATAGTTCGTAACACCGACAACGAGAAGAGCTTAGCAATGGCGTCAGACAAAAAGCAGTCATCGTCACGTCAACGCACCGAGGGCAATGATTCTGCAGATATTGTAGTGAATAAACCCTGGGGAGTGGTTGTGAGCACGAGGGTTTGGAATGAAAGCAGTCTTGCCAATGAACGGAAGGCGCGACACGAACATGACAATAGTAATGAGAACGACAATGACGACACAAATGAACAACACTTTTGGACTGCAAACAGCCATTTGAAAAACGAGAGCCAAGGCCAAAAGCCAATGTTGTCACCGAGACAACGCATGAAACATCGCATTCGAAAACGCACCACCAACGATGGCGGCAAGTCTTCCAAACTTTCCACCATCACCGCCGAATATTCGGAAATGATGGCAGAAGCTGACACGGACGATTCTTTAATCAGACAAAACAGTCGCGATGTTTCCACTTCGAGTAAGCTGCTTCGTGAAAAGCGTAGCAGTCGACACATCATTTCATCGTCTGTGCAAGGAGGAGACGATCACTTTTCTCAAATGAGTGATCGAAAGAGATATACCAAAGTATATTTTATAAACTTATACATATATATATATTTTTTTTTTTTGCAAAGGTAATAAACAAATAGATTAAATGTACATTTACACTGTGCACTACAAATAAAAGGGCTCATTGTCACGCGGAAGTAGAGGCTCCGCTCGTCATACGACCGATTGGAATGAGCCAATTTCATTTTCATCCTGGAAGCAGTCAATGAAAGTACTGTTGGACGAACAGAATGCCGAAGGACCCTTGAACGACAAAGAAAAAAATTATTGACGAATTGTTCAATGACGAACAGAAATTGAAAACGGTGTTTTTGAAATTAACGGATGGAAACAAATTTATGACGATGCAACAACTTGTGTCTTTGATTTCATTGATTCGACGGCGACGAGTTTTGTCATTGCACACATGCATTCCCATTATATCTTCTTTTTTTTTTTGTCTATCCCTTTTCAATTGGATCTGTGGATTATCCAATGTCAACATATCCATCACATAAATACAGTACGTGCATAATATATACGCATCTCCCGCAAAGCTTGCATGTGAGACTGCCTAAAATATATGTATATGTACATATATATGTATATATAGAAGGATATCCCTAACATGACGATGAAATTGCTGTCTCAGACTGGCACATTGGTAGTACCAAGCAGCCGTGATCCCTCTCCATTGCCACAGCTGCACGTGCAAATAATGGACAATTACTCGGCAGGTCACGTTGTGTCAGATAGTATGGTGTCGACGGGGACAGTGATAGAAAAGATAAGCACCGAGACTCCGACGGGAGACAACTCGCCACTGGCCACTCCAGACGACAATGCAGAATTTAATGCGGATCAGATGAAACTGCTGGCCGAAGAGCATGAAAAGGTGTTTGTGACGAAGCAGGCGCCTTTGAAAAAAGCGCATGCGACCACAAGTACCGCCAGCTCTAATGTAATCAGTGCGATACATGGGACTGTTTCCAGTACCACTCCTGGCGCCGGAGTGGCAGGCGGCAACTATCGTCGTCGCATCAGCGAAGCAAGTGACCGTTCGTCCGAATCAGTGTCTCGAACGGTGACATTGGAATTGTTCCCGACCTCTTCGAACACTGGGACATCCAGGGGAAACAGTGTGGCGTCCCTGTTGAGATCGATGCCGCCAAAGGGTCGCCATCCAACAAAAAAAAAGAGACCCAAGTCCAAGACTCCAAGAATCGATGCGGGCATTGGAATGGGCATGGGCATTGGAGGCAAAAGTGGAAGCAACAAAAGCATGCTCATGGGCAGTGGCAGAGAAAATCTGACCAATGTCGCCATTCATTTGAAAAAGATGGAAAGTACCGGTAGCAATTCGTATATGGACGAAGAGGACGAAAGTCGCACTGTGATTGTTACGGGCGAAACGAGTGCGTATGACTCCTTAAAAGAAGTGCCGATGCTTCGAATGGACGATAATCTCACGAGTGACGAATTTGGGACTTTTGAGCAGATTCGCGAACATAGTGAATATGAATACGAATACGAATATCAGGACAGAACGGCTCCTCTTTCGACTACCAGCAAAGCGGACGAAGGACCCAAATTGCTGTCGCATGGTGCCGACACCCATGTTGTTGCTGAACCTTCGTCTTATGACTACTCGCAAAAGAAACCTGGTCTTGTCAGTGAATGGAGTCAGTCCAGACAAAAGGACAAGCACGACTACGTTACCAATGGTGACAAAGGCGCAGATGACACCGAAGACGATTTGAACTATGACGAGTTTCAAGACCAAATGAAGCAAATACAGACTGCAGTTTTTGCAATCCCTCTTTTTTTTTTTTTTTTTTTTTATATTAAAAAATGCTATATATGTATACATATATACTCCTCTCTCTTTCTCTTCGATCTTCTCTGCTCCCACTTCTTCATCCAAATTTCACAATAGAATACAGTGTCCAAGTCCGCCAAAATTCGAATCGAAATCCCAGAAAATGCGGCTGGAGAACTCTTGGGAAATTTTATCGCTTCGCAAATTGGCATCTGCGTTCCATCTGCCGATGTGATTACATCCAAAGACTCGGATCGCGCGTTCCATTTGTTAAGCGAATACGGGTACGGCGATGAGTACAAAAACGCGGGAACTCCTCCCACCATACTTGTGTTTGAAGAGTTGGAAGGAATGGGCATCAACACATTGCAAGTGGCAGCCGAAACCATCCAACGCGAAAGGTATTTGATTCGAAATGTCGTTCGCAAAATCATGGGCAAAAAATTCCCACAAAAACTGGGCAAACATTGCAAAGCTCTTTTAAGGGACGCCGGATTCATCTTTGCTTTGGATGTTGCGTTGTGCAATCCGACTCGATTTCCTGTTGACGAACCATTTGAAGGCGTTGATGCGCCTGGTTAATTATTTTGATGCAAATGCAATATTTTTTTTTTTTTTACAATAAAACAATAAAACAATAATATGCGCTGGTATGTGTACATTTCATATGATGAAAAAAGAACTGTTGTGGGTCGGCAAAGATGAAGAAGGCGATTACTCGTTGTATTCAATAGAGAATCCATTATTTGGTCCGGACAAACTTTCCTTCATTAATAAATCAGGCCACTATGCTCATTTAGAACGCTTGTCAACTTTTTTTAGAGCCGTCAACTCTTATTATCGCTTCGTTCATCAAGCTCAATTCCAAAAAGACGTCCCTGCAAGTGTCACCATCGTCAACAACAGCTTAATGCAAGAGACGATCAACAAGTCCATTAAAATAGTTGCCGAATTGTTGTATAATAATATGTGCTCGATTTACGAATTGGAACAAAAAAACTCCACGAACAAAACAATTCACAAAGAAAAAGCCATTTCGTTATTCATGCCATTCATCGTTGAAGGTATATTTATGTTGAGATATAAACATATGTATATATACTTATTTCTATATTTAGATTAATTTGCGTTTGTAGTGGATGTCGGTATGCAAAAACATACACACAAATAGGGTTTTTAATTGGTTTGCTCGAATTAAGTGACTTGAATATGGATGATTTAATAAATGTCAGTGATGACATCAAATCTTTGGATAATCGAATGAGTGGGATTGAATATTTGGACATGGAATATTTAAAAACTTTTTTACAAATTTGTCGCAAATTTGTTCCCGAAATCAAGCTTGTCGAAGAAAAAGAGGAAGCTGAAGAAACAGAAAGTAACAGCAACAGTGAGAATGACAGTGCAGACGAAGAACAAGATTTTGAAGAGGAATCAAGCAAAAGCGCTTCTCCAAGTATGAGTGAAGACGAAGAAGCGTTGTTAATGATGAAACTACAATGCATGTTTCCAGAGGCAGAAAATTGATCTTTGTGTCATTTATATATTTGTTTTTGTTTTTTAAGATTTGACGCCTGCTGTCTTTTGTGGTTGGTATTGGCAATGTGATTTTTGTTTTTCATAACTTTTTTTTACATATTTGGAATAACCACCGTAACTTCATCAATAAACATCTCATAGATATCACAAAAATTACGCTGATTCGCAAACTTTTGCATGAAGCGTAGTTCCGTAAAAGAAAATCTTTAGCAAATTTTTTCATTGGATGTTGGATTTGTTTAGGTTGTTTCTAAAATTTGGAGATGAAGATTGAAACGACATTTTCGCGACTGAAACAACAAGATACCACAAACTACAAAAAAAATTGGGGGAAAATTGTAAGATTAAATACAGAGATATGATTTCACCACTAGACTCTGACGGTGAATAAGACATTACCCTATGTGCAAAAAAAAAGCGAGAATTGGAGAGGGGAGAGCAATAGATAAAAATGTAAGATTAATGTTTGACACGTGTTGAGAACAGACGAAGTGGACCAGTTTGGCAAAAAGTCATTTGGAATTGCAACGATGGATGTAGTCGAAAGTCTTCGCGACAATAATAACATAAACAATGGGAACAACGACGTCATTCCTCCACTGAAGCGAAAAAAGAAAAAGCGTAAAAGTGTAAAAAATGTGGGAGTGAACGAGGTAAACGATCAGCAAATGTCATTGTTAGTAGACGATCATTTGGACTCAAAAGTGAACGCAGAAGACAAAGTATTAAAAAAAAAGAAACGGAAGACACCAAAAAACAAGAAGCGCAGCAGTTACCAAAGGAGTCCTCTTTGATGTCGTTGCTATCCCACCCACAGCTATTTTCGGATTGGCAAAGTCATGAGCCCCGACTGAAATGGTGTTACTTGTTTGCCTTTGTGGCCTCGATTGACATAATGGTGAACATTCCAACACTGTACGATGCCTGCACTCACGCATCTCCCAACAATGAGTATCTGTACGCCGAGATATTTGCATGCTATGTCACCTTCCAAGTCATTGGATCGTTGCTGTTGGGCACATGGATGGACCGACGTCCGATCACAGATATCTTGTTGTTGTGTTCATTCATTTTGACCATTGGCAATTTTTGCTACACCCATGGCGCCGCAAAACATAATGGGGTGCTTTTGCTCGTCGGCCGTGGACTATGCGGTTGGAGCGCTAGTGTTTTAGTCATTGGCTATGCTCACGTCACCCGATCTAGCACAAAACGCACTCGAGAAGAGCGAATTATTTGGTTCAAGTTCATTTCCAGTGTTGGTGCTATTGTTGGACCTTGTATGTATGTACGTATTACTTTTTTTTTTTTTTTTTAAAATTGAGTGGCATATCATGTCGCACACGTGCGCGCGTGACATGTGTGCATGTACAAATTAATTCGTATATATTTTGTACACGTTACACTTGCACTTTCTGTGTGGTCACTAACGAGACATGTACATATATATATATATACTTTTTTACACATAATATATAAATAATATGTAAAGTAATCGGGGTTTTATTGTCATCGATCGATGCGCAAAATACTATTGGGTGGGAGATATCGGATGACAATTCAGGATCTTTTGCAGTGGTATGAACCTGCGTATATCTTGTTCTTTTTTTTATTGTTGTTGTCAGTAATAAAATGCGACACGATGCACACATTACAACATACAAGATGTGCATAAGTGGGATATACTTCCTCTCTTTATCCACGTGGATGGTGCTGGACCATATGAAGAAAAGAAAACACGTACCCCGGGATATCGGGGATTTGTATGGCTCTCAAGAGTCCAAATGTTTCGTTATCGCTTTTCTGTTGTTCTTGTGAATTTTACCACTCTTGTACGTTTTACTTTTTTTTTTTTTTTTTTTTTTGGAAAATGGCTGGAAACATGACATACTCCAAAGCTGTCCAATTCGACATTGAAGATGATATTGAGTCAGAGCATTCGTTTCGATGGGCTAGCGATCGGTTTTGTTCCAAACAAGCTCTATTGCTATGGTTTTGGTACACTACCATTGTTTTTTCATGTTAAATTAACCAAGCATTATTGTGCATTCTATACTGTGTGATGTTTATGCGCTTCCAACATATGCCAAGTAACGACACTTTGATTTGCTTGTGTGTGTGTGTGTTGTGTGAACACAATTTTGATCAGTTTGGTCATTCGAAGCTGCCATTCTTCCAATTGGAGGGTCCAAAGGGTCGGACTGGAGCAAACGGGAATTGTATGGAATATTCACGTTCATTGGAGTAATTTATGTGCTATCTTTTTCATTCAACAAATGGTTAATGAATAAACTCCACATCACCAAAGAAAAACGAATCATTGGCTCGTTGCTTTTAATGACCGTTGGTTGCTTGTGGCTAACGCCATTTACCAATTCAATTGACATTTCTCCTTGGCAAGTCATCATTGCTTCTCCTTTTTTGACAAGCGGCTTTTGCGTTGCAACAATCCAAATCTCGTCCATGTATTGCAAGTTGGTTGGTCACACCGTTGGAGATTTAGGAGTTCGAATGTCCTGGTTTTTTGCCTTTGCTTCCTTCGGATTTTTGAGTGGTCCTGTTTATGGCTATTTGCTCATTCGTCATTTTGGCACTGTCAACTTTGTTTCTCACACGTAATTTATTTATTTATTTTTGGATGATTTGTGCTCTTTTGATTATCCAATGTAAATGATTCACAGAGAGAGAATGTAAAACATAATATAGAAATGCCATGCTTTTGATGTTCGCGTCTCTAACGGCTCTTGCGTCAGTATCAACAAGTTTCGATGCCTCCAGCGCCTCTTCGTCAATTGCTAATCCAAATTCTGTCAATTTCGAAACTGTGACCAATCTGCAAACCATTAAAGGAAATGCGCTATCTGATCGCTTGTAAACTTATTTGCATCAGTCAAATAAAGTTGAACATGTGGTTGGGCTTGCTTTTTGAAATTGTTTGATCAATCACTAATAATGTTAACGAAAAAAGAGTTAATTCGATCATATTTCTTTTTATCTCTTTCTGTTTTAGTGCAATGTTCTTTTTTTTGTTATTGTTTTATTTTCGGCCTAAGACATGTGTGGTTTTTTTATCAACAATATTGTTTTTCTGATCCAACCGAGAGTATTCAGCACACTGTTCTAATTCATTGTTCTCACTCTGTCATCTAAGAACTTAACTCATTACTTAGCATAATTTTTTTTACAAACTATGCTATATTTTAGCAAATGTTCTTTCGCTCAGAACACGTTGCTGATTCACACTTAATTGTGGGTTTATTGGCAGGTTTATTTGTACCTGCAGATCTTGAAAAATGCAGCACTTCACAAAGGTTTCAACTGTGATAACAATTTAGAAACGAAGAGTACTGGGGGTATGGTTGTAAGGAAAGTGCATTTGTAGCATGAATGCAAACTACCCTGTGAAATTTTATTGATTTGATAGTATCGGTTATGAATGACCATGTATACCGAAAAAATAACAGTGTATGAGTTACTTCGAGGGATTTGGCAGGTGCCACCTGATTTGCTGCAGCAAAGTGTTCCGGTCCCTACGCCATCAGTCCAATCACATTCGGGCTGTGAGGCTTCCGCGTTTTCATTTGTCTCATGGCTACAGCAAATGTAAATTGACCACGTAGAAAACAAACAAAAAAGGACAGAGAGGAAATACCTCTGCTGTGTGCACATGCGATGTAATGAAAGAGTACACAACAAAATAAGCAATATGGCATAACAACATAGAGAGGATAATGAAGACGAAGAGACAACAAATACATTTAAATTAAAAGACTTGGATGACATTTTGAACGAAGTGCTTGATTCCAAAAATGACCAACTTTTGATGTGAGCTATAAATATGCTTCATTTATATATATGTATATATATATTTTTAAAATAAAGAAAACGATTTTTTTTAATTATATGATCAATAGTTAATTATTATCATATTTCCTTCCTTCTTTTCTTCAAACTATATCTTTTTAAAAAGGGTTATCCAAATGAAATGTTGTGATAGGGAATGGAGAGACGAGACAGTGAATGACCCAAATGTGTCAAATGAATTGTTGGAGCACATCCATGTATGGACCTCTACTTAAGAAATTTTTTTCGTATATTTGCTCCTCTTGGAAGGCTGACACACTTCTTGGGTCAAACTTTAAACAAATACATGACAGAAGCAAAGTGATCGCAATAAAGACAAAACTGACAAAAAAGAGAATACATCTCAACAAAATGCCAACTGTTCTGTGGCAATTGAGAAAGCTATTGTTGACATCAGTGAGAGTGCGATCGATGATAATAAAAACAAAAAGAAGATCGTTGCAACAATTGAGAGCAAGGAGAAAGGAACAAAAGTCATCAAAATTGATGGGAGTTCGAGTGAAGAACTAGAACCACAGAAGACGACAATTCGCAGAAATGAACCACAACCAACACTTTCTAAAAAAAGAAAATTGGGTTTGCCTTTTTTTGTTTTTGTTTTTTTTTTAATCCAATAATAAAGATAAAAAAAACCTTAAATTTAACAAAATATTTTTGTGACGTCACCTATCACCCTCGGGACTTACACTGAATGTTCCGTTCCGGCTCGGTTCCGGACGTGTTCCGGACGTGTTCCCGTTTGCATGGATGAACAAAAAAAAAAAAAAGAAGATATCGCTGGCAGAGAAGAACGTGGTAGATGAAGCTGGACCCCCTAAAAAAAGACGAAGACATTTGAGGATTAGAACGAAAGAGGAAGACACAGCTGTGAAAGCAAATGAGTGCATAGTGAAAGAGATGAAAGAAGAAGAAGAAAAAGTCGAGCAAGAGAAACAAAGCAAGATAACAGACAAACACACCGTCGTGGATCTCTCAGAGCCAGAGACGAATGTAGAGACAGCGATAAAGAGAGACAAGGACGAAACAGATAAAAAAAATGTAGAAGTAATAGAGATAGAATTGGAAGTAGAGACAAAACCGAAATCAAAAGCAAAAAAACAAGAAAAAGAAAAGAAGGAAGAAGAAACGAAAAAAGAAAAAAAAGACAAAATGAAAACGGAAAAGAAAGAAGAAATGATGAAAGTAGAGGAGACGTATTCAAGTGGGAAAATGCTGGACAATTTGTTAGGAAAAGAGGAGCTATTGAAATATGGAAATGACTTGTTGCAATTCTTTAATGACAAGTTTCAGATGGATGTGAGCAAAATTCCATTGGAATTGGATCCCATGTCTCATCATCCGTCCAAGTCCAAAGAGGACAATGAGACATGGGAGATGGATCATCACTTGAATTGGAGCACAATGCAAAAGTTGATTGAGACGATTATTCAAACAAACGCCATTACAACAGCAACAGCAACAACGACAACAACAGCAACGTCAACAAGCAATACAAAAAACGACAACAAAAGTGAACATAATAACACAAACATTGGCCGCATTGATAACGACAAGCCACGATTGGGCAAACATTTGGAGATAAGTGAATTGGAGAGATTGTTTGGCATTGTGGACGAAGTGTTGGAGAAAGAATGGAGTGAGACGATGTGTGGCTACAATAACAGCATCAGCGACGAAGAGACACTGCCGACACTCACGTCGCAACTGCAACAGCATGCACTCCAATTGAGCAAAATCATGCATGCTGCAATAATCGCATTACTGGTCATGAACTGCCAAGACGCTCCCAGAAAACTCATCCAAGAAAACATGCTTCGCAACATTAGCAAGTTCACACACTTTGTTATCAACCATTTGCTTTCGCCGTGGAAAGATGCAAATCTGCGAGCGGAAAGTTGCTTCACTCCAAAGTTTGAATCCGACTCAGGTTTTTATGTTTTTATGTTTTATGCACTTTTATCTTTCTTTGTATTAGATATATGTGGTGATATCCTCTACTCTCTTTTGTTCGTCCTTGGTAATGGCCTTGTTAGCGTGCGATGCAAAGACTCAACGGAAAAAAAACGAGTTGCGACAAACAACAACGGCAATCCCAAAAAGAAAACGAAAAAAACAGACGAGTCAATGGCAAATGTGGATGACTTTTGGGAAGGAGGGATTGGCGAGCATTTGGCAATGCTGTATTCTCCGATGACCACGTATGTGCTACCTCTGCTATCTCAACTAATCGAAAAAGAGTCGAACTTGAACGACGGGGACGTCCATCAACTGCTGACGTTGTGCTTCAATTCATTTCGTGTGAGCAACTTCCAACCAGTTCAAGAGAAATGCGAGGCTGTGATTGAGAGCATTTGGAATCATCCGAAATACCAGCAGTCTCCCGAAATGAGGCAAGATATACTGACAAGAATGCTGGACATGTTCGACGATGCCAAATGCGTCACCATTTTTTATACGCTGAAGAATGGAAATTCCATCTTGCTATGCAGCGCCATGGCTTTGCGCATTTTCCAGTCCATGTCTGTGTCGTCGCAAGTCCAGCACGTATGGACTGATAAACAGAGAATGGACGAACTGACCACCATTGAGCAGAACTCGCTATTTAAGCAGATCATCATCCATCCTTTCCTTACCATTCAAACCACTCTCAACCAATTTATTGGAGTTTTGTTTGTTTATTTGTTTGTTATTTTCTCTCTTTCATTTATCATGGTTCTGAAATAACATCAATTTTGTGTTGGGTGCAAAAAAAAAAAAAAAAAAAGCAATTACTAAGACATTGCGTGTTCACGCGTGAAAACAAAGATATTTTAAGTGCAATCGTCAGGGACTTGTTGTCCGTGTATCAGTTCCCAGAGTGGCCCATTGCAGAAACCTGCTTGTGGATCATCGGCAAATACCTCACGCAGATTTTGAAAAAAGGACAGACTGCAGTAGCGACGGGTGAAGAAGGGGACGACGAAAATGCCAATAATAATAACAATAATGACAATAATAATGACATAATCGAAAACGACAAAGAAAACAAGTCTCTCAATAAAATGAGAGTGTACATCATCGATGCATTGACGCAAATTTGTGCATGCGTCAAGCAATGCATTGCCCCTTTTGCAAAGAAGAAAAACTCTGTCGATGCGTCGAGCAAAGAAAAGAGCGAGAGTGACAGCAAGTCTGACGAACCACGCATTACAATTTCCTGCATTTGTGGCGAAACCAACTACTCCAAAGAGGAGCCTTTGTTGGTCTGTGTCGACTGCCATACGGCGTCTCACAGGGATTGCGTCGCCGTCTCTCAAAAACTCGAACACGGCAAGTTCTTTGATGAACAGGATTGGTGTTGCACGTTTTGCAATGCTCGTCGAGCGGTCATGATCGCATCACGTGAAACAAAACATTTGCAACTCGACAAGTTTTTATCTGTTTATTCGTTTGCAAAAAAAAAAAACAAACTTACATTTATGACGTGTGTATATTGTGCGAACAGTTTGGATATGGATATGATAAGCAATATTTTATTAATCAATTATTTGTCTATGCAGTTAAATTGAAACTCAAATGATTTCTTAAATTCTTTTGGATAAATTGTGATCAAAACAAATAACAACCAGAATAAACGGAGACGTGTCGCCAATTGAAGCCTCTGCACGTCAGTACCATGTAATGCATTGGCTGACTTCATTGCATCAAACTTACTTGGCAAAGCTCGCTGGCCCGGACACAAAGGCTGAGGACGTCATTCTTGACATTGAGTCCAAACAAGCCGTCGTCAAAAGTGACAGTGACGATGAAAGTCGTGAGCATAAACGCGATCGTGGACGAGGACGAGGAAGAGGTCGAGGTCGCAGACGTGGTCGTGGTCGTGGTCGTGGTCGTGGGCGTCGTCAGAGCGATGATGATGACGACGACGACAATGATGATGACAATAACGATGATAGTGATGACAACGACGAAGACTACGAGGAGGCAGCATCGGCTAAACAGAAACGAGGACGAGGACGAGGACGTGGCCGTGGTCGTGGTCGTAGACGTGGTCGTGGTCGTGGTCAAACAAGGGAAACCAATGGTATATGATCTGTGCCTGTATTATTATCTTTCTTTTAGACAGCAAAGACATGTTGAACGTGGCATATAGAAAGTGAAGAAGAGACTACCACGAAAGCGACAAAGGGTCGATCGAAGAGAAAGCAAGGCGATCAAAGTGATAGCAATGACGACGACGAGAAGGAAAACCCAAATTCGCAGACGGAAAAAAGGGAAGTGGGAAGAACATCTGATATCAAAATTGACAAAAAGGCACAGCCAGTTAATCCGTTGGCATGGAGCCTATTTTGCAACTTTTGGCCATTTGAGCAATTTCGCAAGTTTGGAAAGTTGGACTTGCCACATTTCCTGAAAGAGCAGACCATTCGCATCAATGTGCAGTTGTCGATGAAACGACGACTCGTCGCAGCCAGTTGCAATGAATATGTCAGTGTGATATTGCACGAGTTGCAACACGCAGTCTCCAAAAATAGAGCCAAGGCTTTGAAATCGCTGTTGACGATTGTCAATGTCGATCCAAAGATCTTGCAGTCGAACATGATCAAGCAAATTATTCGAGGCAAGTTGTCCGACAAAGCAATCACCGTTCGCGAGGCTGCCGTCGATTTGGTAGGCAAGTATGTGCTCCTCTCGTCATCGTCACCGTCGGACTCGACAGACAACGAATCCGAATATTTGCAAATGCTACTCAAAAGAATTAAAGACGCCGGAGTATCGGTTCGAAAAAAGGTCATTCAAATTTTGCAAGACTTGTGTTGTCTCTCCTTGACACCAACCAGCGGTAAAGGAAAAAACAACAACAGTGAGATAGGGACAAAACAAAAACAAAAAAAATCAATGACTTGTTTGCAATTGGAGTGTCCCACATGAATAAACATGATTAAAAAAAACACATACACACAAAGGTTCGGTGAGATATCATCCAAAATACAATGAAATTTGCTCGGCGTTATTGTCTCGAATGACTGACACAAATGAACGCATAGTGAAGTTGGTGACGCAAACGTTTGAACAGATGTGGTTCGGTGGACGCACGTCCGGAAACACTACTGCGAATAACGGCGATGAAGTCAGTGAAAGGGACTTTGTAAGCAGCCGGCAAATTTTAAGCAATCGACTGGTGAAGTTTGATCAATACAATATCAAAGTATATTCCGCCGAGTTTGAGTGCTTGGTGGAACAAATTTGCAACAGCATTTGTGGAATTGATGACAACAGTCGCAATCGATTGACTGAAGTCATATCCAATATGGTCCAATCCAAAGGGTCCACTTCAAAGTCCATCAAAGCAGAGCAGCAGAGAGTGTACAGTATTTGCGATGATATGTGCAACGTCACTGTATCCAAGCTTGTCAAGTTTTGTCTTCCCTTTTTTTTTTTTTTAACAAATTCAAGGCGAATAATTGTGGAAATATATGTGTACATATACGTATAATCCATACATTAAAAAAAAAACAACAGCAAAGAGAGCTCCAGTTCACCTATAAATTTGTGGGTGTCCACTTTGCATGTGTTTTGCGGTGTCGATGCGTCGCTGCTGGCCAATCACTTTGAAGAAATCTGTTTATGTTTACAAGATCCAACATCGTCATTGCCATCCAGCACCAATGACAACGCTAGCGTGGTGAAAATGGCCCAGATCATCAGCAAAATTGCACCCTATGTAAAGGCGCCCACAAGGTCGTCCATGAACTATTTGCACACTACATTGCGACATATTGTGTGGAGTTTTTCACTGAAAAATTTGAGGAGTGACACTTGCGACGGCACCGTGATGTTGGAGGCGTGCGTCGAATGCTTTTGCAATGTCGTCAAATATATGTCCAAAGATTACTCGCTATTCGGAAACAATTTGTGCAATTTATTTGAAGTGCTATACTGTCGCTTGCACAATGAAATGTGGGCCAATTGCAAAAGCGTCCCTACCGATATGTTGGCTTTGAGGTCGTTGATTTCCTTGAGTTTGTTCGTCAAAAATTTCAACGTCATCGAAATCATCCCTCGCTTTGAGTTCAAAAGGAATCTGATTGGATTATCGGACATTGCCGATCAAGATCTTGAAAATTCACACAACCGAGATCTTATCGAGCCCTCCCCGAAAAAGCCTAATCCAAATGATACATCGAAAAATAATGCAGAGATGCTCTTTCATTTATCGTCCACCGCCAAGTTTTTTTGTGTTTCTATTGAGTGTATGGCCATCCTTTTTTTTTAAAAAAAATGTTGTTATATATACATATATATTATTTTTTTTGGGGCAAATTAGAGTGTTCTTGCATAATGTGTTCGAAATGCTTCTGAGATTTGTCTATGCAAAAGACGGATCTATTCCATGCGCCGCGATAATAGGACTGTGTCATTTTTACTCACGTTATTACGTTTTGTTTATTAATCACCCACGTTCAGTTGAAGCCTTTCGATATTGCTTATCGCAATCCAAAAATGTCACCTTACAATTTTTCGCTTTACATGCGTTGCACGGGTTCTTGGTCGCCCATCATCAAACGGAATTATCTGTCCAAAACGTAGCAGTTCACACTGCCAATGACAGTTTGAAATTTTTCTATTTTTTTTTTTTGTTTTGCAAGTTGGCCAAGTAATATTTTTTGTTTGTTATTTGGAAACGTGTGGGAATTAAAAAGAGCAAAAGCCGAAAAAGAAAAAAATAACGAAGAAGAAGAAGAAGAAAAAAAATCCAAAGCGAAAGCAAAAGAATGATGACGGGGGCAGTGCGAATGAGGACAGTGATTGGTCTGATTTCTCTTCTTCGAATTCGCTAATTCGCGGTGCGAATAATGACGATGACGACAATGATGATAACAACAATAATGACGATGAACGTGAAAATGAGGACGTCCGTGGTGACAAGGCGTGGAACAATGCATCAATGAACAAACACAATCCTTTAGGTGGGGAAACGACCTTTGGCCATGATACTTGCGCTGCGGAGTTGATTACGGCAATGAATAATATGTCCCCGCTAATTACAGACTTGACATTTTCCAAACATGGCGATGTCCGCAATGAGAGCACACGTGTCCTTTACGATCTTGTTATGCAGTCTTTGGTGTCTCCAATAGACTTGGTCCCCAGTATTTTCGCTCTTATGTTTGATTTGCAACACGCCAATATTCGAGAACAATGTCACTTTTTATTAAGCAAATTGGTGCACAAATATCCATCCGTATTTCGCACTTGCGTCATGGACGGCGTTGTCAAGGCGTTTTTGTTGATCACTACCGTGTTTCAAATTTCTTTTGTAGAAAAAGCGTTGGCATTTGAACAAGATGAGAAACAGCAAGGTTTGTTTTTAAGTTTTATTTTACGCCATGTTTTGCTTTATATCTGTATCTATCTATATATATATGTAAATATATATGCATGTGTATGTATACAACTCTTTTTTTTTTACTAGTTTCACTTTTCAGTTCACTTGTGCGCATACGTATAATGTGTGATGTATGATGAACACGGAAAAGACCAAATGAATAATAAGAAGGTTGTCGGAGTGTTTCAAGATGGGATGAATCGATTGTTTAAGTTGTTTAAACTTTTCCTCGCCACAAGAACATGATATCGCAATTCATTAGCGAATTAACTCAATACTTTGACTTGGAAAGATTGGTTGATACATTTGCACCCAACACAAAACCGAATTCGTTATCGTTGTCATTGTCGTCTCCGACAAAAAAAGAAGAAAACAATGATCATGAACATGCTCAAAAGCTTTTGGTGGCCAAACTACAAAGTGTCGAGTTTGCCACATATTTATGTCACATATTGTCTGTCTTAGATTTTCAAAGTGGTTTGGGTGATCAACCTTATCTTATTTGTTCGACCGTCGATTCATTTATTAAAAACAATATCGGGATTACTACCAATGAATTGATATCGCTCTACAAACGTGCGCGTAATCAAACTGAAGATTTTGCTGCTCTTTTTAATCGCTGCTGTGATTGTTTGATATTGATCGTCGCGATTCAATTTCGTGACTTTTATCTGGTCTTTTTTTTTTGGTTTAATGACGCATGATAATCATGCATGTGTACAAATTAAAAAAATGGTTTGATTTGTTATATGTTTGTGAAAGGACTTATACGGAATGAATGAGGATTCGCTCCAAAAGTTTAAAGAGCAGGGAGGAAACAAAATGAAAAAAAGACGCCGTGGTAATATTAATAACAGTGCTCCTATTTCACAAATTCGTAGTGTTTTAAGAAAGAAAAAAACCGGGAAAGAGTTGATATCAGAACCGATTTTCATATTGACACTAAAAGTGGATCAAGCCACTGATGAAATTGCCACTGTTCCAAAAAGACACAATAGGCCAAAGACAAAAGAAAAGAAAAATGAAAAGCAACAGTTCACTACAATTATTACCCAAATGAAGTCTATTTTGGAAAATAATGAATTTGATAAGTTACAAACAATCGCAAATACGTTGGTCGAAGCAGTTCAACTTCATTATAAAGACACAGAGAGAATATACCCATCAGATGACAATCAGTCCGCTTCAGAGGAGAGCAACCATGCCAACGTTAGTTCTGAAGAAGAAAATAACAGCGATTCCGATCCAAGCAAAGAAAAGCAAGAAGTAAATGAGGAAAGTGAACGCGAATGATGTTTTAGAAATAACTTTTTAGCAAACATACGTTTTTTACTGATTAGTAAAAAAAGAAATTGCACAAGGTCCATCAAAGATGATTACGCAACAAAGCGTCCTTCTCTTCCAAATACGTCTTTTGAGCATTGTTGTGTAGTGATCATCGTATTTTCCTTTCTTTGTATCTTTTTTTTCTTTTATTTACTTATTGGTCTGTTTATCTGGGACTTCAATTGACAATATTACGTTTTCTTTTTCACACCAGCTCAATTATTTCATTCATTACGCTTTAAATATAAATAATTCGATCCAAGAAAACTGCGGTCATTAGAAAGAGTAACCCTTGTTGTCACATTAACCACATTTGGATAAAAACAATTTTGAAAAGTTAGAAAATATTATCTTTGTAATGTGACATTACAAAACAAAATTAAAAATTGATGTTATATGCTTTTTTGATAAAGTTAGTAGGTTTGCTGTGAAAAAAAATGTCATAATGAAAAGAAAGACCAAAGCCGTCACAATAGCACATTGAAAAAAAAATTACATTTTATTTTTTACAAACACAAAGGGAATCAAAAATTGGCTTAGCAAAAGGAAAGCACAGCAGCATGGTTGTAGCATTGGCACAAAGATCAATAGCGGCCATTGACCAAGTTATTGGGGTCAAAGCAGGAATCAGAGCACAAGCATATACCATTACGGTAAACAATTCAGAAATCAGAAACAGCTGCAGCAATTTTTTGAGGTAAGATTTTAGCTGTTGTTCGATCGAGTTCCCTGCGACCTCCTTACTTACCTAACAACAAAAAAAATTTGTCGATTGAGTTATGCCTCCAAAAAAATGTCATAACTCTTACACTCACTTTTGTTTTGACACTCCAAAAAAGAGGAAAGGTCAGTTTTTTATTTGTCGACAAAACTTTGTGAATATAATAAATCAAAAACGCGAAAGAAGTGACATTCCAAAATAAATGACAAATCACTGTAATTACAAGCATAATCTCTTCAATCTGGTCGGTATTAGAGCACTTACCAGTTTGTACACGTATATTATGCATAATGATAGCAGCGCCAAATGTAGCCGCAGGAGCAATTCCAAAAAAAAATTGTTTACATTTTGACAGTTCAAGCACACTACCACGAAGCAAAATGATTGCCCGAACTAGATAAAAGGAAAAAAAAACCCCATCCGTAAATACTCTTATATACGATACGTATAATGCGCGCCCACATGCTTTACCAGGCAGGATGCCAAGCCCAAACATAAACCTTTCAACACAACTTCCGAAACAGACGATGCAACTGCCAACAATGTATAAAGTTACAATCCATTTTAATTTTCTATCAACATCGTATCTTGGTAATTTTTCTTCTATAGCTATGCTTACACTAACTTCTTTTTCATCCGTTGGTGAGGATGTTGGAATACTCTTACTCACGTCTGTCTGCAGCCTCAATTTTTGCCAGTTCCATAAATATTTCCACGTTGTGTACAACAAAAATAGGCAGTACAAAGCAGATACAGTGTTCACAACAATAGTCGTTGTAAACCAACGTATTGACGCTAAGCCTGTCCTCCTTGTGTCAAAATACATTTTGAATTACACCAAAGAAATTAAGAAAAAACAGCCTGACTAAGTTCGTTCGGACAAAGACCAAAAAAAGTTTGTTTTTCAAATGATACTGACCAAAATTGTTGCATCAGTTTTTAAACAAATGCATCATACGATGGATAAAACTGATTGCAAAACCAAAAAACTATAAATTCACGTAAACATAGCCATCGAGAAATTGTACGTCAGGCACTTGTCCATTTCCAATTCACCCCTTTCATAAATTAATTTGAACTATTTCACCTGGTGCAAATTTATAAAAAATTGAAAATAGAATGATGTGCGAAAGACAAAATATATGCGAAAGAGAAGGGTGCATAACAACAGCGCAAACTTTTCAAAAGGTAACGAAAGTTGACCATTGAAAAAATATAAAAATGAAGGTGATTGTCCACTCAGCACCAAGACACAATCAATTGCTTCATCTTTTTCTCATAAAAAGTGAGTATAATAGATCATTAACCAACATTTCAGGGATGTTCTTGTCCTTGCTCTTCTTCCAATTGTCGTGCTGACCTCTTAACTTCTCCCAACAATAAGAATTTTTCGCAGGCCTATTCAAATGTGGAAAAGCAATTATTGTACAAGTTTTGAATTAAAAAAAAAAAAAGGCATACCTCCTGGCGTTCCAAAGCGTCTTTTGTCTCAATTGTGACATCAGGAATGAAAAAGCGAACCATGAATTGGAAGAGCAATAACAAGAAGGTGATAACAAAGAAATATATGACCTTGTTTGTGTCAGCAGATGAAGTGGCATGCCATTTTGCCAAATCAGTTCTCCAAGTTATTATTGCTAAGTTTGAAAACACTGCCACTGTGCTAAATGCACCCAACACTTGTTTCCACACACCAAGTCCTAATATGTTGTGTGATTATTATTAATATATTGCCATGTTGTAAGGAATCACCAAAAAGAGATTTGTATCATTTGTTCCATCGCAATGATTGTCTTACAATAAAAAAAAAACAAATACCTGAGGCAGCATAAGGGACGCTTCTTCGTGACTGAGTCAATGCATAAAAGTCTAACCGAAATTCGACAAAGTTATTGACGACAGCCATGGCGAACATCAATGGGAATACCAATACAAACAGCATGATATATCCATATTGGATAACAATTTCGGCAGTATTATCTAACACTGCAGGAGCGTCAAGTAAAAGAAGTTGTGTCCACACATCGTCCCACATGGTCTCATTCACTGAAAGTCGTCGATTCAACTCGTGACTGTCTGCAGCTTTGCATTCGGCGTCTAATCGAGCAATTTCTTCTGTAGACAATTCGGTGTCATGTTTGGACTCATTTTCCATTTCAATTTGTTTTTTATTGTCTGACTCTTGTGTCTGCGCTACTTCATCTATTTTCACTATCTTTTCAGATAATTTTGCTCCGGATGATTGCATTACTTTTTTTTTTTTTTTTTTTTGTTTGGTTTTATTCATTTTTATTTATTTATTTATCTCAATACAATTTCAAAAAATTCAGACAAATAAATAAACAACTTACATAGCTGTTCAGTGTCAGATTTTTTGCTTCGTCGAAGCCATGTGAATACAAATCTATTTAACACATGTCATACATAAAAAATAAATAAATAAATAAGATAAAAATGAACAGCAATAAAATAATAACAACAATTATAACGATGACAATCATAAGAGATACGAAACATCATAATTTTGGGGACAAACACTTCCATGGCGTTTTGAATAAAAATCATTGATAAAAATAGCGTAACCAATTGAATCCTCACAGCGTTTAAGCACTCGTGGTTACTTGAAAAGTCTTGGATAAAGGCCAAGTAAAATAAAGAGTTGAACGAGTTGACAACAAAGAAAAACACACGTTTGACCACCAAATGGTTATACCATTCTTCTTGCAACCGATGACCTTCTTTTTCATTTAGCCAAAATGCTAAATACACGTATATGTAATTGAATATCTAATATTTATTTTTTTTTTTCATCACAACACGACAACAGCCATTAGCAATAATAAGAATATTAAAAAAAAAAAAAGAGCAGCTAATGATGATAACAATAAATAAATAAATAAATGAATAAACAAACAACAAACTGTAATTTGTACGGCATTAAGTATGCCGATAAGAATAGATACTTCATTGTTGCTAGTTTGTTTTTTCAAAGTCCAGATTCCAACGACCGCGGCAATGACACAAGCGAGACAACACACGATACCGGACATTGACGCCATAATTTTGACTACGTACCAAACGTGAGAAGACATGACTTCGATTATTTCTCCGGTTATTTTGGAGATTTCCAAGGTTCCTTCGAAATTTGGTCTGGGTACCTCCGTTTCGGCATATCTCATCATGCCCCATTGAAAACGCAGCGCGTTTTCGCGTCGGTACCACATTTCGATCGTGGCAGTGGACCAAAATAATGCGGCGATTACCAAGACTGTCAATGATTGTATACCAATGTTTTTTTTTTTTTTTTCTTTATTTAAAAAAAAAAAAAAAAATTGTACCTAACGATCCTGGAACATCAATTTGTCCAACAGAGACTTGAACAATGAAAAAAATGATTCCAAATGGGACCGCATAAAACAAGCATCTTTGGTAATGAAGTAAAAAGGCAAAATAGAAAGCCGTCATCTCTCCGTAATAGTCACGAATTTCTTGCACAGTCCGTTCTTCTGATTCTGGTGTTGGTTTAAGTACATCCACCATTTGCAATTTTGGGCGAGCGTTGATAGGATCATTCAACGCAAATAAACCTATTAATGGATGAGACGTGTCGGCCAACATTGCATCAATATTGAATCCACATCCACCGCTCTTTTTTTTTTTTTTTTTTTTTTTTTTTTTTTTTTTTT
>ASPP01004244.1:0-22574 GCA_000512085.1 Reticulomyxa filosa
GTATATTTAGTGTAAATTTTTCTCCAGATGGTAAAACTATTGTGTCAGGTTCATTGGACAAAACTTTACGACTATGGGATGTTGCATCTGGAAAAGAGATCCTAAAATTGGAGAGTGAATCAGCATTTATATTGAGTGTATAATTTTCACCAAATGGTTAAATGGTTGTATCAACAGCTGTTGATGGAACTATTATTATGTGGGAAGTAAATTCAGGTAAAAAATTAATACAATTATTGATGTATAATGATGCTGCATCATGTCCAAAATTTTCACCTGATTGTCAATTTATTGCATCTTGTTCACATAATAAAATAATTGGAATATTACACGTTGAATTAGACGAATTTAAAAGGTTAAGGGGACATTCAGCATCTGTGACTGGCGTAACTTATTTTCCAGATGGTCAAGCTATTGTATCTTGTTCAGCAGATAAAATAGTTCGTCTGTGGAATATAAAAGCTCAAAAAGAATTACAAACATTGGAAAGACATTCCAAGCATATATCAGGAGCGGATATTTCACCAGATGGCACCACTATTGCTTAGTGCTCTTGGGACGCAACAATGCGACTATGGAGATGATTCAATTCAGATTGGATTCATCATATTTTTGATTCATTACCATTGTTTACTTTTTTCAAACATTCAATTATTTTTTTTAATGCTAATTATTTCTTTTTGTAATATATTGAAGATTTATGAAACAATAAAAAAAGTAAAAGATATTTTAATTTGTACAGGATTCAACATAATGAAAGAAGCAAATTTATTTTCAAAAAATTCCATATTCATTGGACACAAGCAACAAGTACTCTCACTTTTTAACAGATATATACTTTTTGAAAAGTTTTTCAAGTTTTGCAACGTTTCTTCCCCCTCCCCCCTCCAGAATAAGATGTATTTCAATGCTCAAAAAGCAGGTTTTCATTCCACAGCTGGTTTACTTGCCGCTCTTATAATCAGTTTCTTGTGTAGCCTATATTGCCTTTGGTTGTTGTATGTAATCTGGCGCAACTTCTGGATCGTAACAAGAGAAAGAATCGGCAGTACAGCAAAAGAAATTCAACTGTCAACACAAAAGAATGACACAGCAATGGAAGTGAGTGTAAGTACATCTGTTACTTTAGAACAAAGTGCAAGACAGCAAGTAGTAATTGATGCAAGGATTAAGTGGATAGTGACTCTATATACTCTTGGAGGTTTTTTGTCATGCCTTGGAAACATTTGTGAACATTTGGTTTATGCATTGATAGAAAGCACTGAGAAAGCATGTGTTCGCGGATTGTACATTGTATACTTGCGAGCGTTTATGGAAGGGTTGATATTTTCATTTTACTTGGTGCGTGCAACCATACTTCTGCAAGGAACTGCCTTTGAAATATCAAAGTGCCGACAATATTTTTTTGGGATTGCTCCGACTGTTAGCCTTAGTATTGTGCTGTTTGTGTATAATTTACGTATACAACTCTCTCACTGTAGTGAAGCAGGCCTTGCCGCGTTATTGCTCTTTTTTTTAGTAATTTTCGTTAATATATTTTGGAATGCCGTTTTATTCATTTTTTTAATTTATCACGTTCACAAAGTTAAAAAAGTGTTTTCTGTATGTGTGTATATGTATATATATGAGTCATTATGTGTTTTAAGTACTTTGTGTTTTATCGGAATGTTTCCCCCCCCCCTTGTTAAAAAAAAAAAGATTGCAAACGGGGCAATGACAAATCATCACATCCAAAAAGACTTGAAAGAATATTTGAAAAAACTGTTGCAATTGTTTTTAATCACGGAGCTGTCTGCTACTGCTTTGTATGCGACGATACTTATGTCCAGTTGGAAGGACGCACTTTGGTCGTTAGCAGTCATCGATGTATGTGTTAATTGCTCCGCGATACTTTTATCATTTGGTTTTGCAAAACCTGTCTTTAACGTCGTTTGTTTGTGTAAATGCTAATGCATATACATTACATACGAATTGTATATATCATCGTTACGTAAAGTGTTTTTTTATACAAAACAGAGAGGGTCGTAAATTGTAAGATTTTTTTGAACTTCAAAAAATGTTCCCTTTTCTTTATTTCTCTTTTCGCGATGAAACGGCTTACTTAGTTTTGTTCGGCTTCTTTTGTAATATTAAAAAGCTTTTCCTAATGCTAAATTTTTAGAAAGTCTATTCAAACCACAAAAAAGTACGACCTAAACGTTTCACTTTGAACATAACACAATAGTCAGTCTTGCATTATGTATTGTCTTGACAACAAGTATTGAAGAAAAGAGACTTTAGAGCTATTTTTTTAAGCTTGTTCAAAAATTTGAAAAAAACTAGTGATGTGGGTTCTGAAAAATTTAAAAATTTCATGATCTAATCAAGTAACATGCGTTTTTCTACGAACTTACGGAAATCATCAATCTCAAAAAAGTTATAAAAAATCAATTTTGTACAAACTACTATTAAACAGCTTATTGGACATAGATTACTTGAAACAATAGCAATAATGACAATAACGACGCTTCCAATGACAATACCATCCAATGGCAACAATACATTGACTCAGAAACACATAAGTTATTGATGGGCTTGTTTTCTAAAAACAAGAATAAGTGCGTTATCATGTAATTTATTAAAACTTTGTTACATCTTCAAGCAAAGTTTCAAATTTAGCTGCTTGAAAAAAATTGAAAGTATATCGATGAACATCCGAGCATAGTAATGTTAGTTTTTTTGGACTTTTCTAACAACCATTAAACAGCCGACCAGTTGGAAAGAAGGCAAAACATTACAAGAAGCAAGAACTGGATCAAAAAAAATGGTCATATTATCAACTGGAAAATGAAAAGATGCATTAAGCTGTTCTAAAGGCATATTTTCTTAAGATATCATTTTCGTAAAAGAGTTGTCTGAACATAAGCATCAACATATTGCTTGTAAGTTATTTATATTTTGCGACATTAAATGCATTATAAACTCTTTTTATCACAATTTAATACTGTGTCAAAACCGCACAAAAAAAAATTTTTGACTAAACAAAATTTAAAAAATAAAAAGGGGACAAAAAAAGAAAAAAGCGAAAAAGAGAAAGTTTGAACCAGGCGGCACCCATTGGTGCCGCCTGGTCCAAACTATCTCTTTTTTCTTTTTTCGTTTCCTTTTTATTTTTTCCAAAACGACTTCGACAACAGTTGGTGGAAACTTTGTTAGTTCTCGTTGGAGTGATATATGATAGCATCTATCAAAATGACTCAAAATACGCACTAATTTCCAAAAATAAAAACCAAAAACAAAATTGAATTTATATTATTTAGTAGATGTTTTTTTTTGTTTTGTATTTTTTAAATCTAGTGTAATTTGTCCATTGTTGACCTTTTAAAAAGCTCAAACTATTGAATGTTTTAATGATATGCAGGAAAAAAAATACTGAAAGTTACAAACAAGTAATTATCCACGTCTGGAAGCCCAATGCTGCAATCACTCCCAATACTTCCAAAATTACCAAAACGACCAGAATCTATGGACAATCACCTCGTTGTTCATTGTAGTATGTCATTGTTTAAAGCTGGGGTTCTCGTTTGTATAACCTGTGATAAAAGTACTTCTCCACCAGAAACTTACAGTAAGATAAAAAAGAAAGTTGACACCTAAAATGCCACCTTATAGAGATGATTGTGCTTCTACATGAAAAAACAACATTTAATCAACATTTTTTTAAAAAATATCTACTAATAATGTAGTTTTTAAATATCATTTTGGTTTTTTATTAAGTATTTACAATTTTTTCAAAAATTTTAATTTTTCATTTGATTTGGTAAAATTTCTTAAAAAAAGTTTACAATAGTATTTTTCTAGTAGTCATGAAATTTGACAATATTTTTTTAAACAAGTTTTAAGATTTTCCTTAGATATTTATTTTTGTCATTTTGATTATTTTATTGCTGAAATAACAATTAGATGAAAATTCCATACAATAAGAACAAAATTTGTTTGTGTAAGCATTTTAGTCTGGTCATGTTTTGGAGCATTATGAATAGGTTACGCTTGCAAGGTGGAAGGTTGATAAATACTGATATATATAAAGAAATTTTATCTGATAAAATCTAAAGATCGCCAATTGCTGCTTAGAAAATAAGATGATTGGATTTTCCAGCAAGACAATACAACATGACATAAATCGGAAAAAATTATGAAATGATTAAAGCCAAAAAAAAGAAAACAATGAATTTACTGCAAATTCACCTGATTTAAAAAAATTTTTGATCAAATGTTGTTTTTTCATGTAGAAGCACAATCATCTCTATAAGGTTGCATTTTAGGTGTCAACTTTCTTTTTTATCTTAATGTATATCTAAAACAGCATTCTTGTTTCGTACATGACCGCAACACTTTGGCATGGATCGTCTGAAAAAAAAGATGAAGCAGATGTTGAAATAGACCATGTGCAAATATAACATTTTTTCTTGCACGTACCAAAATAACGCTTGAAGACTATAAAGAGAAGAGTATAAGAAGAAACACGTGAGAAAGTCGCAAGAAGTTTGCAAATGAAAATTTTGTTAATAACTATTTTTATTTGCATTATTGCAAAAAGCACAAAATTGAAACAAGGTGTAGGTGTTTCCTTTTCCAACCCCACTTTTAAATAAATAGTGACGAAAAAAAAAAAATATCGGCAACGAACAAGCAAGCAAACAACAAACTACTGTTGGAAATCGGATTTAGCAGTCAATTTCTTAACCAGTTCGTTGTAGTCTCCATTATCATTTTCATAATCATAATCATGTTCGTAGTCGTGTTGGTAGTCGTTTGTACACGGACAGTGCATAGCAAATTTGGAGTAACCTTTCGGAGAGACGGAGTGAGTATTGATATCAAAGACGAACTCCACGGGAAATGTGGAGGGATCATCGCTACTATGTAGAGCCAGTTGCTGTTGAAGCCGAGGCAAAAGGAGCCACAAGACTTGGAGGTGTTTATCCAAGCCCAAAGAAAAGAGAGGATGATCAGCATCAAGTTGCAAGCGTTGATCGGTGATGGAAGGACGACGATGTTTTTGAGATTTGTGCGTGGGTGTAACAGAAGAAGAGGAGGAAGAAGAAGAAGAGGACGGGGATGGTCGATATAACTGCAAAGAATGATACGGACCTTTAACAGATTTTTGCTGATAAACCAAACAATTGCTCAAAGGCTGATAGCGCAGTCGAAAAATAAGCGAGTGAACCCGAGAAGAAAAAAGTAAATCAATGTCCCCACAAGCCAACAACACACCCAATTTAATATTCAAATGACGCGCGTTTTCAATGTGAAACACAATCACGGGTGACTCTTGGCGAATCACACGCACCACTTGACAAAGAAACGAATACAGCTTTTTCCATTTGCGATTGGGGCTTTTCGACAATTCTGCACAATTCGAAAATGAATTCACTATTGAAAATCCGTTTCCTTGTCTTTGCTTGCTTTTCTTCTTCTTTTTGTCTGATTTGCAATTTTTTTTCTTATTCTCTTTTTCTTTATCATTCTCGTTATTATCATTGTCATCATCGTCGTCATCATTATCATCATTATCATCATCTTCTTCTTCTGTATGTTTCATTGCCATTTCACTGCCACTGTCGACTCCGCTTTGGTTTGGAGCCTGTTTGGAGGAAGAACAGACGGCAATGGAAATGCCCCCTTCGGAGTTGACAAGCATTGTATACGTTGACGTGTGTGCAAGGACATTGCCATTTTGGATCTCCACCACGCAATTCACTTTGTCAAAGTTTTTTGTGCGCGACTTTAGCAATGTGGTATTCATTGGTTTCAACTCCTTTTCATCATTGCCATTGTTATTATTATTATTATTATTATTATTATTATTATTATTATTATTATTGTTACTGTTGTTGCTGTTGCCATTACTTTTTCCACTCAATTTCACATCCGATTCCATCTTCATTTTGTTCGTGACCTCTGCATTGTCACCACCGTGACTGTTCCTCATCCACGAATGCCGATAGATTTTTTCAAGACCAATTCTTTCCATCGGATTCTGCATGTTCATTTTGGAATGCAAGCATATTACGTATAATACCACATACACATATATACATATAAATAATATATGTATGTATATGTATATATATATGTATACGTATGTACAATATAATAAAAATAACTTTGCACAAAATGTGCAACAATAAGTCTTTCAATTCGTCACTGAATACTTGTTTGGGATAGATGATATCGCTTTCGATGACTTTTTTCAAAGTATGTTTTGTGTTGCCTGTCTGCAAGAAAGAAGCAAACGAGTGACATAGGATTTAGCCATTATATGATCAAGAGGAAGAGGAGAAGAAGAAAAAAAGAGCCGCAGTACCTCAAAGGGCGGCTTTCCATTCATCAGAGTGTACAGCAGAATGCCAAGACTCCACACATCGGCACTATATGAATGTGACTGCTTGGAGGCGATTTCGGGCGCGACATAATTGGGTGTGCCACACATGGTCATGCGATCGCTGTTGTCATCAATGGTCGCGGCCAGACCAAAGTCGCACAGCTTCAGCACGCCATGGTGAATGAGGATGTTATGCAGCTTCACATCGCGATGAATGATCTTCAATTGGTGCATATATGAAATCGCGTCCAATACTTGTCCGAACACGTTACGTGCGCTCTTTTCGGTAATACAGTTCACTTCGTTTTTATTGCGTTGTCCATGCTCGTCCATCTTTTTTGATAGCAATCGATGCAGGTCCCCTTCTTCGCAATACTCCATTACCAAATAGATGTTCTCATCGTCTTCGAACCATTCGTACAACTTCACGATATGCACGCTCGGCTTTATTTCCGATTTCAATGCTCCTTTCGCATTCCCCATCGCCTTTCGCAACTCTTCTCGGCTGTCGAAATGCAATGGCGAAATTCCGTGCGTTAAACACAAATGAATGTCTATCTCATTTTCCACTCGTTCCGTTTGGTCTTTTGCTTTTAATACTTCTTTTCGCATCTTTTTTTTTTTTTTTAAATAATAATAAATAAAAAAAAGACAAGGCCCATTCCTCTCTCTCTTTCCAAATTAGATTCCACACAAAACTATCTTCAATGCTATTTCTCGCTGTGACGGATTGTGAACCGCATGAACCACTCGTCCAAACGAACCCTGACCCAAAGATCTCAATATTTTATAATCAATTATCGTTTTGCTCCATTCAAATCTTTTTTCATCTTTTGCGATGGTTGACAAAACTTTATCTGACATTATCTTTTTATTTGTATTTTCCCCCCTTTTATCTCCGTGCAAAAACGCTTTATGGAATTTTATGCACCACTTTCAAAAGCGCTGGGCAATTAATCTTTCATCTTGTGTTACGTTTTACAACAACATTTTATTGTTAAGAATTGCTATCGTAACTTGTTGTGTAAAATTAAGTGAAATTATTTGAACTATATTTTTCTTTTAGTTTTTGTAAAGAATAAAATGAAATCAATTTATCAAGATTATAGATATTTCATCTAATTTAGGCATAGTACGCTCAAAAGAAATTTAAATAATAAAAGTAAACAAAAATAGCTAACAAAGACTCGGTCAACAACAAATTTTGAGTTATGTTTTGATATTTTGTGAATAATTTTAAAAATAATCCGTGAGCTAACAAAGTAAGTAAAACGTTTCAAGATATTGAACATAGAATTTTTCAATTTTTACATACTGTGACAAAATATCAAAAATAAAACTTATAATAACAAAAAAAATGTACCAAGCAAGAATATTGAGTCGTTTTTTGGATTTATGATATTACTTTATCTTTGCTTGCTTTTGGCATAATTTAGTTAAGGAGAGTGGTGCGATCTAAATGTAATACAAGAGTAACTCCTGTGAAACTCGTTTCGGTAATTGACAAAAACGAATAAATAAAAAAATAATTCAGTTTTTTTTGGTGTGGTATGTTTGATAGTTAAAAAGGATTGAAAAATAGTACCATGTTTGCTTTTTAATTATTGATTACATTATTTTTAATCGGACGTTGTTTTCATAGGAAATATTGCTCCCATAAACAGATTGTGATGATTTTCTTTTGTAAACTCTCGTTTTTGAGCCAATCTCTGAAATAAATTAATTTTTTTGTACACTAATCCTATTTCCGGTCTGCCAAAATTGGTTTTACTGGTTTTTTAATTGATCTAATTCTTTTTGTGCTGATCGCAAAATATTAAGTGGTTTGCAAAAAAATAGAAAAAAATAAGTGATTTTTTTCTGCGAACTGCGCAACTATACAAAACGGAAATGTTTCAAATGTTCATCTCAGCCCATTTAAATTTTGGAGTTATTTACAACAAACTCGCAAAAACCGAACTCATTGTTAGAAAATGTTACTTGCGCTTTAAGGCTGAGAGGCAGAGGACACCTCAGGTTTTCTTAAATCACCCAATGGAATTTGTGGTATTTGAGAGGGGTCAACAACATCTTTGGTAGGGTCAAAAGCAAATTCAGAGATGTCTTCTCCTTTTATTGGTGGTTCATCCTCATCAATGTCAATGTGTGCTCCCAAGACCAATACATTTTCAATAAGTCTTTGTCGTTCAATGCCTTGTAAGACCTCCAATGGGACGTCTGGAATAACCCATTTTTCAGCACTAACAATCAAGCCCAATCCAATGCAGGTCAGAGAAAAGAAAACCCATTTCATTGTCCCTCCGTTCGAGACTATGGTTTCAACTACTCCAGTGCGCCAGGTAATTAAGGCCACGTTGGTTCCAACAGCAACTAAACTGAAAAATGAAAGGACTCCGTTCCATGCTCCCAAACCAGATGATCCATTAGGATGTGGGCGTTGTGACTCGTGGACAATTTTATAGCCATCAACTTTCAATTCGAGAACGTTATTGATAAGGGCGAGCAACGGTGTAATAGGTAATGCAATAACGAACATCGTCACATAACCAAACTGGATGACCATTTCGCTCATATCATCGATTGTGTTTGCGAAAGGAGTAAGTACCATTTGCTCTTCAGCAGCTGATTTTGGTGGAACTGTTTCTCCGCGGTCAGCAGCAGCTTTTTCTTCGCGTTTTGCATTAATTTTACCAATTAGATAGGGCACAAGCACTTCGACCAAGTTTTGAATAACAATAGCAGTCACAAACAGCGATGCCAATTGAAGTTGCAAATCCTTCAACACCAATACATTTATTTCGGTTTCCACTTGATTTTTGGAGCAATACAAACCTGACTCATAGCAGCACTTGAAATCGTTTGAGGAATATTCTGCTTTCGTTGTTCCGCACATTGGCTCCTTAGTATCACTGTCTTTGCAAGAACTGCAAATTGACGGATAATTTTGAATATAGTACGCATCACTATTGGAAATTCAAAACAATTTTTTTTTTCCCCCTTTCCTCCATTTTATAACATGCACTCCCTTCAAAAACACACCACTTACCCTTTTGCAAATGGTCGGATAAACGACAAGTAAAACAAGGAGGAAAAGGAATTGAAGAATTTGAATACAAACGATTTCGAAATCAAAGCATCTTGAAAATCTTGTTCAGTTCTGTGGTTTTCCCATTGGTTGCCATATTGCGATGCAAATTGGTACACGTAATCAAAAACGGAAATCATAACACCGTTGGACACACCCAGACCAATCTTCAAACCCAAATCGGTGGGGTTTTTGTCACGGAACAGCAAAATGTAAATGACTGCCACCACACATCCTGCCATCCAGGTGCTCAAGCCCGAATATACAAATAATCCTTTAAAGAATCGTGACAAAAACGAATAGTCCTCCACCCAGAGACCTGAGACACGGTCGTGTTGCCATTCTCCTTTGAATTCTGGTCTTGCCACAGCCTTGGTCTGGAATTTCGTCATTCCCCACAACAAGCGGTAGCGACTTTCTTGTCTAACCCAAAACTCTACAAAGGCTACACACCAGAGGATGATAAATAAGGACAACAAGAACAACCCAGGCACATCTACTTCATTATGCACAAGTTGTGCAATAAAAAATCCAATTCCGACAATCGATGGGGCAATCAACCATCGCAAATAAAACATCATAAAGCCATAATAAAATGCTGTTGGTTCTCCAAAATATGCGCGAATATCCGACAGTGGTACCGTTAACAAATCTCGAACGGCCCAGTTTTTCACCCATTTCGTTGAAAATTCCTCCAATTCTTTTGGGTTGTGCAGTGGAAAACATGCCACAAGGGGGTGTGTGGGGCTTGCAATGTGTTCTTGAATTTCAATTTCAGCACCACCTTTTGGAAAAAAACAAACACGAGTTTTTTTGGTCCTCCCTTTTTTTTTTTTTTTTACGTATTCAAAACAATCACGGGGGTTAGATAATTTTTTAGGGTAAGCTAAAAAAAAATGTTTATACCTTCGCCTTTGTCTTCAATGATCGATTCGTAAATGATACGAAGCCTTGTCTTTTCATCAAAGCAGGTTTTTATTGAGTCATTGTCTCGTAAACGATTATACTGTCGATAAATCGATTTTTGTGCTTTTGGGTTGTATTGGGCATACATACATGACCAATTTTCTAATGGTAAAGAGCACCTTGCTGGGTCATCTTGTTCGTCCTATTAACAAAACATTTTTTTTTGATGGTCACTAAAAAAGCGGCAAAACATACACAGAAAAAAAAAAGTAACTAACGAGGTAGGTACGAAGAGCCAAAGGAAATTCTCGGCGTCTTCCTTCTCGGCAAGCTTGGGATGGTTCAAGTTCCAAATCTGTATCTCTGTCATCTGCCCAGCGGTTGAGATTATCTTCGGTTATTCCGATTAGCATAATTACAAACTTTTGGTCTTGTGATCTGTATATTTTTTTTTTTAGGGTAATGGTTCAATACGTATACTTTTGCAAAAAAAAAAATTTCTTTTTTCTCTTTTTATGCCTGAAAAGTTTCGTGGACAAACGAGCTTCTTCCAATTCTTTTTGTGTTTGCAACACAATTTGAGAGAAATATTTTCTCTCTGACATTCCCTCCTGCCATTCTTTGTCGTATCCACCAAAACTACCATTTTGTTGATCAAATTCTTTTTTTGTTGGCTTGTGCACTTCATTTTCATCACCGACTTCAAAAACCATCGCATAATCCCATGAAAGTGGTGAGGTTGCGGATGTTGTTTCTCTGCGTACCTCTTTCTGTTAGTTTTTTTGTTGTTGCTTAACAATTAAAGTATAAAAAAACATGTGGGTCCTTTCAACGAATTCTCGCAATACTCAACTGATATTTTTGATATTGTTTCAGCCGAAACATTGAACACTTTCGACAATATCTCTGCTGGGACTGTAACGTTTTCCGCCAGTAGACTGCGTAAATAAGTTTCTTCTTCAGACTCTTTTCTCTCACTCATGATTATATAACTACAGGTCAATCAATTCCTTCTCGTGCAAAAGAAAGGTTTATTTTTGTTTACACCACTCTCCTCCGGCTCAGTTTTTGCAAAAAACATGCACTCTTTTACTAGTAGGTCTGCTATATTATTTGTATGCGAAGTCTTGCATCAAAAAAATGTAAATACTTTTGCAGCATCCAAATTGTTTAAATTTTTGCGTAGTCTCAAATAGGAATACAACCACCAACTTGCTGATGGTGATGAGTTTCAAATACATATACAAGATAAAGTTGTGAAAAAAAGTATACAATGTAGCAAGTGAGTGTCTGTCATTAGAATGAAACAGTCTGTGCACAAATGATGAACTATTACAAGTCAAGAGTAACATGAAATGGCTATGTATTTTAAATGTGCAACTTCAGATTTAACTCTAAAAATTTCTGCAAAAAGAGTAATATAATTTTGGAAAGTTATTAAATCTAATATTTTTTTATACAAGTCGCAATCAGCTATACACTCGCGAAATCAGTTGATTTATCTTAATGGAAATAAAAAAAAACAAACAAAACGAATTGTTTAATTTCAACTAACCACAGTAATTACAAATTATAGAATAAAATAAACCAAATTATTTCTAAATTTAACAAAAAAAATTTTAACAAAAACTAAAAATTTCAAATAAATAAGCGCAAAAGCGCAATGCTCATTGGTAAATGTTACCGCACAATATGTTTTACTATCTATTTTAAAGCCAAATACTATTTACTGACGCATTCGTAACTAACTTTAAATTTTTTTGCAACTGTCATATAACTGAATCAATTACTTATCATTTTCACATAGCGTTCTTTTACAAATTATCAACATGATTTATAACTTTAACAGAAATGACCAAAAAATCATATTTACACTTAAAAAAAGTTCCAAAAATATAACAAAATTTCATAAATACAAGAAAAACGAGACCGTTAACTTTTTTTTGAAAACAAAAAATCAAATAAATGATCCAAATTTTTGAAAATTTCGAAAGATAAAATAAAAAACCAAAACGATATTTTAAAACTAGCTATATTCAGTGGCTATCTTTCCTTCAAGTTAATTTTTTTCACAGCAGCTTCCTTGATTTGGTAATTCTGATCATATGTGAATTTTAAAATCTTTTTTAATGAATAAAAACAAAAACAATATTTTGATATATGGGCTGCAGATCTTCAAAAATATTAAATGAGAAAATCAATTGTTTACATAATATGTTATTGAACGATAAATATATATACATAAAAACTACTTGATCGAAAGTTAGTTGAAGAATTTAAATTTCCTTTATAAACAGTTGCGTTTTAAATGTTTTTTTTCGATTCCTAAAACGCAATTACATACTTTTCTCTTGCTGCTTAATTTGTAAAACTTGTGCTATCTTAAGTGTAAAATATTTTTTTAAATATGCATAAATTTTTAAGATTAAAACAAGTTTAAAAAAAAGCATGTATGTAAAAACAAATCTAAAAATAAACAAATAAAAATAGTGTTTAAAAAAATTAGCATAAATATTTTTCAATAAGAAAATCGATTATGTTAATAAAGTTGCATATATGTTTGTGTAGAAAAAAATAATGTCGAATATAAATATTGAGTAAATATTTTACTATTCAAATGCCTAGTGATCATTTTCACTTATTTCAACACTTGAAGATCTGGCATTTTCAGTTTCGAGTGTGCCAAGAGTGCTTCCACGTTTCTTGTAATGATATCAGCTTCAACCGCAGTGGGATGAGATGTAGAGTTTGCGTTTAATTTTCTGTGGCGTGTTGTTTCTGGAATTCCAGCAACTGGATTAAATGAATCCATAGTTAACCGAAATTTGATTTCATCACGTTGCCTCTCCATTTCGTGCAATTGTTTTACCAACGAGTCGTTCTCGTGCTTCAGCGATCTAAGATCTTTCAAGCAGCTTTTTTTGATTTTCATATTTTCCTTGGATACATCTATAAGAAAATTGTTGCAATAAATGGAAAAAAATTATAGTCAAAGTAACAAGCAAAACGAACGACAAAAAACTTTAACTTGTTAATCGTTCTTTTGTCGCTGCTGCTAATTTCTTATATTTCATCTTTTCCTAAGATGTCAGCATGAAAACAATAGTACACGGTGCAGTTTTTGGTTGCTTTGTGCTAAGAAAAAAGAGGGTGACGGTACGCTTCAACAAAAAAAATCTACTCAATAAATCAAATAAAGGGCTTTGGTTAACGCATTAACCTTTGTCAACTTTTTAAGTGTTTCGTGATCTGCCTTTTCCATTTGCTGAATAGTTTGAGCCAATGTCTCATTCTCAGCTTTGATTGTGTTGAGTTGCGTTTCGTGGCGTGCCTGCACAGTTACAGTGTATATGAAATTTGTACATTAACTTATTGTTTTGCTTTGGACTGTTAACTTGAGCAGCTTGAAACATTTTAATATATTCATTTTTCACGTCTTCAATTTGTTTAATTTGAGTTTGTAAATCTTTTTCAAGGAACAAATTTTGAGTTTCCAATTTATCTTTTGCTTCGCTGTATTTATATACGGCATTTGTTTTTTTTTATTGTCACAAAAAAATGAGAAGTTGTTTGCATACACGTAGTAATGTGCAAGTCGAACATTAATTGTTGATTTTGTTGGCAAACACGTTCATATTTTTCAAGCAATTCTTTGTTGCCGTCCTTCCATTTAGAGCCTTCTTTGGAAGCTGTAGCTAGTTCAACTTTGACTTTTTCTTGTTCTTGACATTCTGCTCGAAGTTTATCTTCCAAAACTGACTTTTCTCGTATCAATGTCCGTATCTTTGTTCTTTGAATTTCCAACTCTTTTCGCATTTGTTCTGCGTCTTTGGAATATTGGTCAGACTCACTCATTGCGCGTGTTTGTAATTCATTATATTGTTTTTCCAAATTTATTTTTTCCTTTTCATATTTTAAAAATAGTTTATTTGTAAAGCATTATTTTGTCAGTTTTTTTATGTAAAAATGATAAAAAAGGTCAAGCGCACTTGATTTAAGGTGTCAAACGCTAACGCATGTTCATGATGCAGTTGAGATAATTGTAGTGCTTGGTTTTGTTTTGTCGAATCACATTCAGATCGTAGTTTTTCGATTGTAACTTCTTTTTCGTTCAATTGCCTTTCATTTGTCAAACATAGGTTTGATATGTTTTTTGCAAAAAATTTTTTGAAGCAAATTTTCTTTTTTTTCCTCTTTTAAACTGAACTTTTCTAAGTCGGTGATCTGTTGTTTAAATTGTAATAATACTTTTTCATTCACTTTGTGTAATTCTTGCTCTTTCTCTGCTAATTTTTGCTCCAATTGTCTGTGTATTTTGCAAATAAATAAATTACAAAAAAATTTTGTGTTAGTTGGATACGTTGCTGTTCTTTTTTCGTTTTTCTTTCTTTTTAACAATACGTATATTTTCTTTTATTTCTTAACTTGACTTGAATATCCTTACGTTTTAAAGAGTGTAACAGTTGCATCTTTTCTTGTTCACATTTGCGATACGAGGATTCAATAGCCAGATGAGCTTCTTTGTGAAACTCCAAATCTTTTACCAAATCTTCGACCTGTCACATTGTTTGTATATTCTTTTTTTGTATGCTATATCTTCAATAGAAGGCTTAATAAAGAAAGATAAAGAGTAAGAAAAAACCTTAATTTTATATCCTTCACACTCTTTCTTGCACACCAAATATTTTCCTTCCATTGTTTTCAATGCTTCGACATTTGCCAACTGAATTCGTTCAGTTTGTAACATCTGCTCTGAATTTTTTTGTCTGTCAAAAGAAGAAACAGAGGAGCCTCAAGCAACAACAACAAAAATAAACTAAAGTATTTTTGACAATTGCAAAAAAAATGCGTAAATTTGACCCTTCCGCCTTCCCTAACTTCCTCTAAAGAACAAAAAAAAATAATAAAACGGAGTGTTGTATATATGTGTACGTATCGAAGACAAAAACTGAATAGCATTCAATTCTTCTTTGAGGTGCTGACACATGACAGTTAAGTCGGTATTTTGCTCTGTTAATTGGGAAATATTTTCCTTGCACTTGTGTTTTTCTTCGCTGGTTTCTAACTTTGCGATGGTATTAGTCAGTTCCTCAATTTTGAAGCAATGATCTTGTTCCAATTGACTAATGGTTTGATTTTTTAATTCCATTCGATTGTCGTGTTCACTTTTTAGACACTCCAAAGTTTTCCAAGTTTGACAATATTTGTTAAAATATTCATTGCATTGTCCCGTTAAGTAATCGATTTTATCACGATATGGCTTTTCCAATTCACTTAAAAGCTCCACTTTTAGTTTTTGAATTTCCGATGACGGAATCATTTGCGAATGAATCAATTCAAATTCTTTTGCCTGTGCTGTTAGTTGCTTGTTCCATTTTTCGTACAAACTTTTGCACTCTTTTTCCGTCTGCTCTTTTTTTTGAATGGCTTCGTGACGATCTTTTACTGTTTGTTGGAGTCGCTCTTCCAGTGATAGGTACTGACTGCGCAGCTCTGTCAAGGAATTTTGGAGCTCTTCATTGTGCAAGCGCAATTCCTTTGCTACTTCTAAAGTTTCCGAAAGTGTGTCATGTTCACGATGTTGTGTCATATTTTTGTATCTTTCCTCAAAGACAACAAAAAATTCGTTCCTTGGCCGAACGTTCACTTTTTTTTGTCTGGTATGCTTCCTGATCATATAATAGAGTTAGGTTTACAAATTTTTATGATATTAAAAATAAAATTTTACATTTTCAAACAAAAGATAATTGTAATAACAAGTTTTGCTCCTGTGGAAACGTAAAGTAAACCCTAGTTTAAAAAATTTTTCGTTCAAGCATAATTTTTGCTTGGCACATGATTAACCCACAATTGGCATTATCTAGAAAAATTAATTTCCGTCTTCCCTAACATTGTGGAGTATAACCGAAGACTATCGTGTATTCATCGAACTGTAATACGTAAATAACGACGTTAAGCGTTTACTTTTTTTCAGGCAAATAGATTGTTTTTTGCATTTGAGAAATGGAAAAAAACTCGGAAAATGAAACTCCAATGGTTTCACGCGGAAAACACAAATTGGAAGGTACTCTTTTCATTGCTTTTTTTTTTTTTTTTTTGTGAAGAAGAGGGAAAAAAATTAGTGAGCCTCTTTCCCAACAAAAAAAAGTGCACACATATACAAATCAATTCGAACGAAAGGAGAAAGTTCAGATCCACCCTCGAAAAAATTGAAGTTGGTGGCATCGGCGAACGAAAATGAAAAAGAACAAAGTAAAAGTGTTGACATTGGTAAGAACGAAAGCCGATCAAGCCGACGCCGAAGAGCCTGTCTGATTGTGTCCTACTTAGGGACTAATTACCATGGGAGTGCGATGACCCGTGACAAAGGGACAGCAGCGATGTATCCGACAGTAGAGAGCACTCTCTTTCAGGCCCTGTGCAGATCTGGCGCCTGTGTGGACCTAGGATGGACAGGATCGGGTCGACAGCAGCTGGTGCCAGTCTCGCGCACGGACAAAGAGGTTCATGCCGCCGGTGCAGTATTCACAATAGATCTGTCGAACTTGTTCGAAAAAGTTTCATCTACACCTTGCAATACCTACTCTTTATCCGTTCCATCTTCCAGTCCGGTCACAATAGCAACAACTTCTGAGACAAATGAATGTGACATTGTATCATCACCAAATACAATTTGCAATAGTGACAATAGCAGCAGCAAAAAAGAGGTTGAAAGTGTGGAAACGAAATCTGACTCAGCAAATTTCAATAGCAACAGTAATATCAATAACATCACGAATAATAGCAATGATAATAATAATAATAATAATAATAATGATAACAATAACAATACAAATGATTGGACGCAAATGATAAATTATATAAATGGATACTTGCCATCAGATATTCGAATTCAGAACATAATTCGTACAACAAAGACGTTTGATCCTTATAAGCATGTATCGTCTCGTGTGTATCGCTACATTTGTCCTACGTACGTGTTTAACAGACGATTGGTAATGGCGGACGACAATACGTTGGAGAGTAACTTCACCAATTTGGCCGAGTATTCGCAATGCTTTCAAAAGTATGGTAGTTCGTTGCCAAGGAAAAAAAAGAAGATAGCAAAAAAGATGACTCAGCCAATATCATTGACATGCAACCCGACTCCAAAGAACAGTCGAGTGAAACGAAGGCGATCAAGTTGATTGTCGAGAAAGACATTCGAAAGGATTATCGTATGAGCGAGGAAGAGTGGCAAGAACTGGTATCTTTGTGTCACATTTTTAACAAAGGCACCCGCAATTACCACAATTTTACGAAACAAATCAACGCTGAGGAAGGACGCGCCAAGCGATACATGTTGGAATTTTCGATCACAAAGGGGAAACCTTTGGTCTATCAAGGGATCGAATTTGTCGAATTCCACATTCATGGATCTTCGTTTATGTATAACCAAATTCGGAAAATGATTGCTTTTTTAGTGTGCTTGATGCATCACAACTGTATGGGGGTATCACCACTGCCTCAAGAACCTTGGGAATTGTATCGAACGAAGATCATTGAGACTGCCTTTAGCGATAAACACAAAGTTGTGTGGTGTGCGTATGTGTGTGTGTGTGGGAACTTGTAATTGAAATGTACCAAAAAAAATGTAATGGTAAAAGTCGATTTAATATATGCACTCCTTTTGCATATGTGGCAAACAGATGGCCATTCCCTTGGCTCCACCGTACGGACTATACTTGCTGCATGCTGAATTTGCACCTTACAATGCCAACTGTATGAGACTGGGACAACACTTTAATATTGTAGATTACAACGCTTGCGAAGGGTCTATAGATAACTTTATTGTCGAACACATACGTCCAAGGTTTTTTGAAATCGAATTGGACCAGTTTGCTTTTTTATCTTGGTTGCATGAATTAAAACATCGATTTGAATTTGAGACCATTCAGATCACCGAAGAACTCATTGCAAAACTAAAAGAAAGTGGCAGAAAATTTATCCCTGTGGGAGCACAAAAAAACATGCCTGTGCATCAAAAATCTCTCAATTCGCATGACTCGCAAACAAATGAAAAAAAATTTAAAAGTTTCAAAAAAAATATGCGACATTATAAAAAAAAACGAAACAAACACAATGACAGAAATGAAGAAAAACATTAAATTTTAAATATGTTGACTGATGTAATTATTTTTAAAAATTAAAGTTTGCAATTGTTTTTATTGCCTGAAATTATATTTATTACATTCTTTTTTAAATAGAAAAAGAATTTTACAAATTAGAATTACAACAATACTGCACATTGCAAATAGCGCAAACGTGATTTATTGATTTACGAAATATAAACAAGTTTAAATGATATAAACTAAATCAAAGATAGTTAGTATGAGACTTCACAAAGTGTAATATGAAAAAATTGCTTTTGAGTAATCCAACAAAGTAAAAACAAATAATTAATTCAAACAAATGAAATAATAAAGCCACTAACAAGAAGAGAAAACAAGTTAAAGAGTTGAAAGATTTAAGTAAGAATGTTTTATAGTAAAAATGTTGTTTCATTTTCATTGAGCTTCGATCTTGACATAGCAACTTGTACATAAATAAAAAAATAAATAAACAAACAAATAATGTGGAAAAGTAGTACAGAGTATAATAATATCAGTTTTATGTTTATTTTTAGGAAATATTAGTGCATAATTAGTAAATGTAATGTAAAATTATTGTCCACTTGAAAAAATTGGTGAGTAAATAAAGCTAGTAATTGAGTTTCGTGAAGAAATAAATTTCAATTTTCTTTTTTTTGTCGACACAGCATCGCTTTGCATTATGATTTAAAATCATTATGTAGGAAAGTGGATGACAAACAATAATTGTAATACTAAAATTTAATTTTGAAAAACTTCGCTAAATGAAGGTTAAATTAAGTAAAACAAAATAATACAACAGCAAAGCAACAAGAAATTGATACAATTAAGTAAAGTTTTAAAGGGTTGCTCTTCTACAATTAAATTTTACTTATAATTAGTATTACATTGCTCAATTTTTGAACGAGCGCTTATTGCTCAAGAAAAACTTGCAGCAAATGAAAGTGTTCAATGTTTTCCAAGAAAGTATCTCCAAATTATATACGCTTTTGGCAATTATAGAGCCAGAACACAGACAAAATGACACCAATCCGTGGAGGACACCGAATAATGTCGATGTAAGGATAAACTTACAACACCCAAATAAACACCAACACAAAGCTACAATGAATAGCACAGGAAACAAATGTGCAATGTATTATAAATCTGGAGCTATTACATCTCGAATTATCGGGAAGCAGTTGGAGCCTCGTGAACCAGACACCAAAGATGAATATGGCGATCGTATTGATGATGAATTTTCCTGCAGAGACAGCAAGCATGTGCAAAATTTTGCTGCTTAATTTTGTTTATAGAAACGGATTGTAGTCCATAAATGACACTGTGCAAAAAGGACAAAAAAAAAGCAATACAAAATGTAACAAAAACAATTATGTGTAATGTTTATTTGCAAAGACTTTTCGAGTATGAAAATGAGTTGGCCAAAGAAATATTCAAAATGTCGAGTGATTGTGAACTCCAGCACAATAATCTATCGCAATTAATAGATGAAAAAAAAACATCCCCATAATTACATTTATGGGCCCAAATCAAAAAGGGAAATCATCACTGTTAAATCTGATTGAAACGAAATGGGTATTTGAAGTATCGGGAGAAAAAAATTGTCGTCCCAAAACAGTGAAAATGAAATATGTTCAAACGCTGGCTGGCAAAGAGTGTTATTTATTGGAAGTGGAGCACTTATTTTCCGAAAACAATTTCAAACAACAAGATAACATAACTGGCTCTGAACAAAAAGAAGAGGAAAAAATTTTGCCAAGGGAGGACATCATGACAATGTTTTTGTTGATGTATTGTATTTCTTCGATTATTGTGTGGAATGACACTAAAATTGACAATCCGATTTTCTTAAATTTGCTGGAACACTTGAGCAAAGCAATGAAAGATGTGAACACTGAATACACTAACGAAGATTTGAAACAAATGTTGGATGGCATCACCGTATTCCACTTTCCAAAAATGCAAGATTTTTTTAAAAAAAGAGTGGAAAGAATTAGGAAAAAAAATGGACAGTTACAAGCTGTTGCATAAACCTACATTGATTTTTTTGGAAAGAGATTTTGAGAATTCAAAATCTTTATCTCAGCACTCAGAAAAGTTACAACAGGACGTGATTAAAAAAGTAAAGGAATTGCAGCTTTTTAACGATGTCGAGCAAGCTTTTGTAGCAAAGCTTAACAATAACGTCGGTCACTAAAATTTGCAGAAAAAACTTCTTTCATACCCACCCTTCAAGAGTGGCATGAGAGCTTATGTCAGATGGCCCTCGAGGTATCACCGATTGCTAAAAGTTTAGATAGACTCTTTTAAAAAAAAAAATAAAATAAAATTGAAAATACTTTAAACATTTATAGCTGTTGCGGAAATCGAATACATTCTGAAGATGATAAACACACAGAAAATGGTTTCTGCTGTTTGTTACATCAATCATGTGTTAATGACTGACAAAGGTCTCCGTGATCCACAAACGTGCTCAGAACAATGCAGTAAATTATATCAATTTCATCGTTTTGAAATTCGACAGATGGATAGAATACAAGATATTGCTTGGATTTTGAACCAACTTGAAGCTCTGTGGAGAAAATTGGAGCCGTTTCCCAATGCTAACTACCAACTCCTTAAAGATGCTTTTGCTTCATTCGATAATCAACAGAGCAAACAAAAGACGGATTTCACGCTTATCATGTCCAACATAAAACAACTGTTGTGAACCCAACTTCGAAATATACATCAAATGGATATTTTATTGTTACAAGTATTTAGATAATTTTACATTTCAAAAATAAATCTAATAAAATTATACCGGTCATCAAAACATTAGTGTAAAGATTTTCAAATTTACAAAATTAACTCTTTTGATTTTCTAACTTAGTATTCTTTTCTAAGAAAACTGAACGTAGGAAAAATACAACTTACCATACAGAAGCATAATTTGTTTTTAAGTGTAAAAAATAAAGACAACAGGATTGAGTCAATCTTTTTGTCCCCAAATTTTTCTTTGCACTTCACTAAACTCTGTTGTTCTATAGTGTAATACGAAAGATTAATCTTTCAATAAAAGAACATGAATCAAAAATCAATAAAGAAAACGCAAGAAGGCGGTACAAGTAAAGAAGTAACGTTTTACAGAAAAGGGGTGTCTATACTTCAGCCGGAGCTTTCCTTTACGGTTAGCCCTGCCTTACAGAACACAATATACATTTGTTATTTGGCATTATCATTTAAAAATTTCAACATAATTATTTGATGAAATATATGACTTAAAGTCAATAACATATAAATTATGTTCAAGTAATTTACTGAATAAAGAATTTGGATGGCTTAGCACTAAGTATAATACAAACGTCACCCTTTGAACAAATTTTTCATAAAAAATGGAATTAAATTAACTAATGAAAAGAATGACTAAGCAGAACAGTAGAAAAGTGAAAAGGAAAAGGTTTGTGAAAAAGATATTTTCACATTCCAGCAGGGACTCCAAAACAAAGTTCTTTCATTTCAAAAAAATTAAGTTTGCATTGATTTGTATAAAAAACTAACAAATTTTGTTAGTTTTTCAAAAATCTATTCTATTGTTTAGTCCAATATCCAACAAAAAGGCCTTTGCAAAACAATTATTTCAATTAACAGCATATTAATACAGAAATTTGTAAAACAGCTAGTAGTGGCCTTGCTCTAACATCAATAATACATATTTTCAAAATAAACTTTTTATTTTTCTATTGTATGTTATTTTTTATTATAATTTTTGCATAATCGCATGTTTACAAAAAAAGTATTCTCAAAGGTAAGTTTGTCAAAAAGAAAAAAAAATGAAACTACGCATTACTTTGAAGATAAAAAAAAGAAAGATTACCACTACCGTTTACATCGATTGGACACAAATCAGTGAAACTGATCCAAATCAGAATATTTCATCAACAACACCATACCACCGAGTTTTGCTTGGTCACATAGTATTAATTGACTATATATGCCATATTCAAATTCATGAATCAAAATTCTTTTTCGATTTTTGCAATTTTCACATTGTTTGCTACAAACAAACAATCATTTAACTTATTTCTATTTGCACTATTCCAAAATA
>ASPP01004334.1:0-11167 GCA_000512085.1 Reticulomyxa filosa
TTTGATTGCTTATTCTTAAATGAAAAAAAGAAAAAAAGAACGTAACATTGCAGCATCGGACAAAACAACAGGCAAACTTTGACAATATGGTTTGGACTTGAAGTTGGACTTTGCTCAAGTTTGAATTGTGACTCCTGGATTGGCAGCGAAACGTTAAAAATAAATCTTCCAGATAGTGTGGTTGGTTGCATTCTTGTTTGTAGCGACGTTGCACCCGAAACAATTGATCACAGACAAAGTATCCAATCCATACTCGTTTCTGACTGTTGCTCGCTGTATTCGATAATGGCGTGTTTATCATTACCTCCGCTTTGTTATTTCTCAATACACTATTATTTTTGTTATTTTTAAAAAATTATTTCTAAATAAATCCATAATATATACATTACATCCTCCCCTTACTATCTTTCGATATACGTAAACTCTCCTTTTTTTTTCATTTAGTCTTTCTATCACTGTTATATACCTGAATGTTGATTTGGATTTTAATTTGTGTGTCGTCAGTATACTTGAAGTGGATTGGAACTTATTCATTGACGATGTTTTTGTGCAAACTATTCTTGTACTGTTTGCATTTGCAATAAAAGTGCTTTGTACAATACGTATAATGTTGTTTTTTGATATCATGTACTCTTTGCTAAAAATTTGCACTGAGTATGCGCTTGCCATGTTGTTGTAAAATGCTAGATATTGTCCACATTTCCACATATAGTTGGCTGATTGATCGAGTAACGTATAACGTGATATTATCATTGTGTCCATATTAATGTGCTCATTGAAGTGTGTTTGTCCGTTCGTCTTGCTTGAATTGCTTGTATTTGTCTTTAACATCACCACGAATGCATTTAATACAAGCACCGCCACCAACACCAACGAGGATTTCATGCTGCTGCTTAAATAGCGAAGTTCTTCACTCAATATTTTCTTCTCCGTTTGTCCCCTCCACTTCTACTGAGCAAACTGAAACAGAAGGACGTTCAACGAGCAATAAAGCTACTTTAAAACAAAAATAAGAAAAAGTTTGTGGCAAATGAATAGATTTGTAAAAATGGAATTTGTTTTGTATCATCATAGCTTGATGCAAAAAGTTTGTCTTTTTCTATCAAAAAAATTCTTTCACTTAAAAAGACTAAATAAACTTCAAAAAAACATAATTTCCAAACAAGAACAAGTATGTTCAGAGCAGCCAGTCATGCAAAAGTGCTCACTTACATTTCTCCATCTTCATATAATCAAATTTATATCTGTCCATATGTTTGTGTATTGCGTATATTGCAATCGTTTTACACTTTATTTCATTTCTTTTCATTGGGTGAGAAAAAGGATTATCATCTAAAAAAAATTGATTTGTTGCGTCTTGACTTGTACACAAGTAAGGTTCGCTGAACTAGACAAAAAAAGTGCAAAAATTTTTTATCATACATCATCCATGAGAAAAAAAAGGAGTTGAAATAATGTCAACTTTTAGCAATGAGAAACAAACTTCAACACAACTAGTAGTGGTAAGCTTCAGTTCAATCTTTAGAAGTTAGTTGATTTTATTTTTTTCACGAATTTACTGGTTGTGATTGAACCAGTCAGAAGAAGAGACGGAAATCATTATTCAACATTGGATTCGAATATTTAACATTAAATTAGGATGGATCCATGATTTTGACAAATTTGTGTTCAATTATGTTATGCTTTTTTGTTTTTACAACACCACAATTAAATGTTCAAATATTATTTGTTGATATTATTAATTATCACTATTTAACACAGGCAACAACTTTTTTCACACTTGATATCTTTCGTTTGTCATCTAAATTAATCAAAACATTTACTACACATACTGATACTGTGCAAAGTATTGATTATTCGACATTCGATGATCGTCAATTCATTTGTTCTGGATCTGATGATAAAACAGTTCGTTTATGGGATATAGAGAAAAACAAACAAATTCAAGTATTCAATAGACATTCCGGTCCTGTGTATTGTGTGAAATTTTCACCATATCATTACCATAGTAATCGTCGTCACGTGATTTGTTCTTCATCAGAAGACGAAACTATTCGTTTTTGGGATATCAAAGATAATAAACAATTACAAGTATTCAATAAGCATACTTATTCTGTTTATGGAATGGAGTTTTCACCATTTGCTGGTGGTCGATATTTGTGTTCTGGATCTGCTGATATTACTATTTGTTTATGGGATGTTGAAACATCCAAATCGTTGCATGTTTTCAATGGACATAAAAAAACTATTTGGTGTGTTGATATTTCACCATTGCGAAGCAATAATAACAGTAATAGTATTGGTGTGATTGGTGGAAATGGATATACTATTTGTTCTGGGTCATGTGATAAAACCATTCGAATATGGGATATTGAAACAACCAAGCAATCGCATATATTGATAGGACACAGAGATGAAGTGTGTTGTGTAAAATATGGATCAAGTGAATTAAGAATCAGTGGTGGTGTAAATACAATATTATCTGGATCAAAAGATCGAAATGTTTGTTTGTGGGATGTTCGATCTGGTAGACGAATTCAAGAATTCATTGGACACACAAGTAGTGTCACGTGTGTTGAATACTCTCCATTTGTGGTAAACAATATTGATATCGGTGGTTATTCAAATGTAATATGTTCTGGATCATTGGACAATACAATTCGTTTTTGGGATGTTCGTTCAAGAAAGAAAGAATTGTTTGTTGTCAAAGGGGATGCCGAAGAAGATGATGGAATAATATGTCTTACATTTTTAGGATTGAAAAAGAAAGGTTACGGTATTAATCTATGTTATGGCTCAGTCAAAAGTTTCATCCATATTTGGGGCTAGTATCGTTTTCCAACGCAAAAAATGTTCTGACAGATTTGATTTCTTTTCAAATAAGTTCAATGGAGGAACATTTTCTCACCAATCAAAAAACAAAAATTTTTTCAAGAATGTCTTTTCTCGTTAAATATAAAATTTATCCTCCTTTCGTCGGATGAGAGTTTGTTGAAAGAAATCTCAAAATCCTTTTTTCTTTTCTTCAAACAATACACGTTCAAATCATCTATTATTTATAGGTATATTCGCGCTTAGTCGTCTGAAGCACGAATAAACTATCTCGTTGCATGTGCACAAGACGATATCACAAAGAAAATCTCTTGAGGATGTTAAATTTGAAACAAAGAAAAAAAAAATTTGTGTTTTTGTGTGTTCTTTATTCCTTTTATTTAAGCCTTTTTTGTTCTATTGGAGTTTTCTCGAAAGAGTGACACGTTCGTATTACATTTAACATTCTGTACAGTTTCATACAATTTTCAGCAGCAGATACGACTTTTTTTTTGGTCTAATTTTACATTTTAAAGCTTTAAAAGATTTTATATGTATTACATCCGTACAAAAATAAAGACAACAACTTCCAGTGGCGTTCCTCGCAAGAAATAGAAAACATCCAATAAGTAGGGGGAAAAAAGGGAAACGTGTGTGTTTTCAAAATTTTAAACGAGGGTGCAAAAGATATTTGAAAGTTGAAAGAGACGCATTGTGACAAGTATCCAAAAGAAAACCAGTGAAAAAGGGTCCTTTAGAGTAATAAAATAAATTTGCTTCATAACCAAAGAAGTATTAAAAAACATTATATCAAGCAATGGAGGATGCAAAGAAAAAAAAGAAGCTGAAAGATATCTATACTCCGCGTCGTGAGAGTGATTCAGAGAATGAGCCAGACGAAGAAGAAGAACCCGAAGAAAAAAACAGAGTTTTTGAAAACCACATATTAAAAAGGGGGGGGGAAAGAAGGGGGGAAGGGAAGAAAAAGAAGGAGAGGAGAAAGATGAAAAATGGACTATTTTTGGTGAATGGAATGATAGAAAAAGGAAGAATGGGAAGAGTTTTGGGATAAAAAGGAACTTCGCGGTCGTTACGAGCCAAAAAACATGCTTGGAAAAGGCAGGCAATAAACAGATTTAGTCTCTGACAAAAAGTGATTAAATTTTTAAAAAAAAAAAAAATAAAATAAATAAATAAAAAGCTATGGGACAGTATACGACGGACTATCATTTCACGAAAACAAATTTGGGTGTACGAAAGGATGCAAAGTGGCAATAAAACAAATCCGACGGACTTTCAAAACAGAGACCGACACAAAGAGACTGCTGCGTGAGCTTCGCATCCTGCGTGCTTTGAATGGACACAATTGCATCGTCAAGCTCTACGACATTCTTCCTCCATTGGAACCCGCCAACTTTGCGACTTTGTTTATTATTTTTTTTGTTTTTGTTTTAATTAATAATAATAATAAATAATAATAACAATAATAATAATGGATTTTATTAACATGTCCAAACTCAAGTGACATTTTTACACAATACAAACAAACAAATAATACTTGAAGGACTGTCGTGTTAGAATTCGCCGACGCTGATTTGGCCAAAATTTTCCGAACGAGACAATATTTCACGTTACATAAATTATACATATATGCATATATACACATTATATGTATGTGTATTGTATTGTAATTGCATTTGTTTGTAAATGTCGTTATAGGAGCTTACACATAATGTACATGTTCTATCAACTGTTGATGGGGTTAAAGTTTATGCATTCTGCCGGAATTGTCCATCGCGATTTGAAGCCCGCGAATGTGTTGATCAATGCCGATTGCACGTTGAAAGTACATTTTTTTTTTTTTTTTTTTTTTTTTTAAAAAAAAAAAATTTGTCTACGTGTGTGTATGAAAAGAATGGTTTTTTAGTATACGTAGTTGGTTTTGTGACTGTGTGACTTGAACCGGATGAGACAAAGGGGGGGGGGATTTTTCAACTTTTGTAATATTTATTTATTTTCCACAAATTGAAATGAAATATGAATGGGGCGGGGGGGAAAAATAGATATGCGATTTTGGATTAGCTCGATCGGTGACGGAGGAAATAGATGCTGGTGACACGAGTGTGTTTGAGGACAAAGTCATGAGCGAAGAGAACGACAGCAATCTGATGGGGCTAAGTAAGAAGAAGCGACAAGCGTTGCAAAAGAAGGAACTGACGAGACACGTGGTGACGCGATGGTATCGTGCGCCCGAGGTGATATTGCTGCAACAAACGAGGAAGAACATTGCGGCGGTCGACATGTGGTCCGCGGGATGCATTTTCTATGAGCTGTTGCAAATGTCGCACAAATGTTGTCCGGAAGTGGAAAAAAGGGGACCACTGTTCCCAGGAGATTCCTCCTTCCCTCTCTCTCCTTATCGCTTGGACAAGGAAGAAACCAATCGCTCTTCTTCAAACAATCAAAATTACGCTTCGCGTTATGATCAACTTCGAGGTATTATATATATATTTATACATTTATTCAATATTCACAAAAAAAAAAACTAATTAACGAAATACATATATATATTTATTTATATATTTATTTCGTTAATTAATTTGTTTGTTTTTTGTTTAAATTATACAATTATAAATGTGTGAATATTCCTTTTTTTTCCCATCTTTTTTTTTTGAAGAGATATTCACGTTCATTGGCAGCTCCACGAAAGAAGAAATCAAAAAATAACCGATCACAAGCTAGCTATTATTTGTATGACTCCTACACCACGAAGGCATGCCCTGGGAAGAGCTCGTTCCACGCACCAATCCTTTGGGCCATCGATTTGATCTCCAAAATACTCACCTTTGACGTTGAGAAACGCATCACCATAGACCAGACCATTGAGCACCCCTACTTTGAACGCATTCGCGAACCCCTGCTGGAAAAAGTCCACAAGCCCATCAAATTCGAATTCGAGGATCTCAAGCTTTGACACCGACACCATGAAAGCATACATTTTGAAGGAAATTATACACTACAATCCCGACGTCCAGGAGGATTTTGAAAAACTCAAGATTTTCGACTGTCTCAATAAGCAACATTAGACAATCTTTTTTTTTTCCTCCATTCTTCCCACAAAAATTTGCTGAATTTTCTTGACTTTCAAACGACAAAAATAAAAATGTTGTAGATATATTATTTACATCTCTTTGCTGTAGTTTATGCACACTTAACTCACATTTTGTGCAAAAAAAATCTTTTTCGTGTATATACGCTTGCTGAAATGTAACGGAATCAGTATATTGAACATTTTTTTTTGTTTGTTCGAAAAAATATAGAAGGAAGAAGTACGGCCCATGTACAGTATAATGTCATAATTCCAGCTAATCCTTTTTTTTTGTACAACGTAAAACAAAAAAAAAAGGAAAAAGAATGAAACATATTAATCAAGTTCCATTGGATGAGTAATGATGTTTGATGAACTGTCTTGCTTTTTCTGCTGATGAAAAATAGAAAGAATAGATTAGTATAATAATATCTGGATATATTTATTTGAAAAAATAATTTTGTTTTTTTGCGAATGCACTTATCTTCGTCCTGGATTGTGATTACCTGATATACATCATTAGTATATAATATAACAAAATCAATATTATATGTTGTGTTTTCGAAAATATATACCATCTTGTAATCAACACACAGATCTTCATATCTTATCGGCTGTTCACAGATTGTACATTGCCAATTTCCTGTCATTTGACTAAATACAAGATATGATTCTAGATCTAAGCATTGTGGATAGATACAATTGCGACCTCGCAAAGGTATTTTTATTTTAATAATAGCCAATGGACATCTAAGAGAAACTTTGGCATAACCCGTACATATATTTTCTTTTTTCTCACTAAAATCTACTTTCCCTTCTTGACTAACCATAATTGCATTTTCATTTTTATTTGTTTCTGGTAATTTAGGAATATCTTCAGCAGCCTGACAAATTGTTTGATGGAATGGCCAGTCTTGTTTTTGGTGCATTTGGCCACAGTATCAAACGCACTTGCATCGTGAGCAAGGTAATGTGCTATTGACACTACTGCAAATTATACATTTATTTGCTAAAGGATTATCTTTATTTTTGATTTCACCAATAATCGATCTCGCCATCACACGACGTACAATCTCTTGCACTGGTATTACATCCACTATCTCGACGATCATTGCTCCTTGAAACTTTGAATTGCTATCCAATGTAATTTCAATAGAATTGTCAGCGTGCTCACTTATGTCAAGAGGTTTCATCACTTTGTATTCATACTGTTTCGCTGACAAATTCTTTCTATTTTTTTTGCCAGTTTCCAGTTGTTTATCATTTATTTTGATATTACATTGACTTGTGCTCCAATCTTGGTGCATTTTCTTTTTCTTACTGAATAAACAGGTGTGGAGTTGCTTGCATTTTTCTGTTTGTTATTATATTTTTTTTAACATTCCACAATCCTTTTTTTTAATTATACCTTTTTTTATATCGTGGAGCTCTTGATCATTTAATACTATTTTAAATTGAGTACTCTTCCTTGGCAGCACTGGAATAACACACAATGTCTTTACTACACGATAAAATGGTGATCTGTCATTGTTGAAATTTGAATGCTTCATCAATAATAAGATCTTCTAAATATTGCTGCATTACTTTATAACGATAGTTAAAAGTTCAGTTTTTTGAATTTCCCAAATTGATAATTTATCGTAAAACAGTTTATTATATGAGGATGTTTAAAAAGAAGTTCAATCATGACAACAACCATCCACTTGGTAAAAATATTGTGGAATGATGCTCATATCTAACTGCAATTAATTTTTTTTTCCCATGAGAAAACAACATTTAATTAAAAATTTTTCCGAATCAGTACAAACACTGGAAGTTGAAATAGATAGAAAATTATCATAACTTTTCCACTACTCAAAAGAAAAATTTGAAAACAGATAACCAAGCAAAAGTGTTGACAATGTATGTATAGCAAGCCAAAATAAAACGAAAGAAATAACATGATAATCGTTTCTGTGAAGGGTTGAGATTTCTTCGAATAACACCACTTACTTCATGTACGTTATTTTACAATTTAAAGAATATTGTTCATATTTCTTCGATTCAATGTTCTCATATTGTATTTATTATAAAATATAAACAAGTGATATTCCTTCAATCGAGCTCAGTCAAAATTACATATAATTGTTAACATTTAAATAACAATGTGGACTTAGCAGCACAATTTTAACAAAAAAAAACTAAATGATTTTAATATTTTTTTATGTCTTCTTGAAATAGATATTATATTATACACGAAACAAAAAAAATGTTTAAAATTGTATTGTTTACTTATTAAGTATAAATTATATTGCCGTGTTGTCTTGAATTTTTTTAAGATGGATATGTTCCACAAAAAATTGAACTCAAGTACATTTTTTCGTTTAATTAATAAAGATGCAATTTGATTTATAAAAAAATATCTCAATTCTATGTATTATTATAAAAATGATTCTTCAAGTTTTTTCAATTACGATATACATAGATATCAGAAATATTAGCAGCACTATTGATTAAATACATAATGAAAGTTATAACAAACTCAAGATTATCTTAATAAATTTTTTTAAATCTAAATTTATTAATCATTTTTTTATTTTATTAAAACACTACTCTTGCAAAAATGCATGGAACAAGAAATCAAGTAAACAAATAGTGCCAGAATTTCTTTGATTTATTTGTGTCAATAACTATTTATATACTTTACAATCTTATTATGATTATTGGCTTGGCTGTAACTTGGACCAAAAAAACAAAGATTTTTGTTGAAGAATATAGAAATTGATACATATATACATATTTTTGTACATAATACAGTTAGTGCTTTACAACGAACATAGACAGTAGCAGTTTTCGTTCACGTTCATATTCATGGTCACACATACTTTGATAAAAATAACCAAACATGTTTGCAGTATGATGTACCGAATAAATTTTTTTGTGAAGATGTTCAAATTGTGAGCTTTTTATGTACAGTGCTATAGGCCAAGAAATCAATGGCAGAAAAATCAAGCTTATTCGTCACTTTTTCAGTAAAAAAAATTGACATAAAAAAGAGCTTTGCGTTTTATGTTTGAAAATTAAGGTGATCATGTGGACACTAATTTTTTTTGCTAGTAGTTACTGCCCAAGATGATCTCCCATGTGATTATGTGATCTTTCGAGGGTGAGAAATATGACAGATCGAGGCCAAAGTGTTAACATCACAATCCTTCATGTGCAAATATAACATATACACAAAAAAAAGATTGTCATACGCAACGGATCGCTGTAATTCGTATTATCAGCGAACGGGTAGTACTTATTTAATGTATTTATATATGTTTGGGTGCTATCCAGATGGCTCTGAGGTCTGGTTAGCGCGGTATCCTACTTGGAATTGTACGGGATCACCGTACTCCTACAAGTTTCGGCTCACCTTCTGAAGAAAAAAAACAAATAAACATAAAGTTATAGCAAAAAAAAACAATTGACAATAACAATTTTAGTGGCAACGTGTCAGGGGCCGGAGATTTCTATTGCAACAGGTCGAGGTCTTGTCATGTGTCAATAACCGGATACATATTGGACCAACCCTGTGGAATGAGCTACAATGATTCGTATTGATATTCAATCTATGTACAAGACCTTTGTGCTTATGATTATAAGTCGAGTACTTTTTTTTTAAAAAATTCAAAACTTAAAACGAGTAATAAATGAAGGTTGTAACAATAAAGTATTTGTGCATATATCTGTATGTGTATATATAATAGGTATGCCGATGAATCATTAATAACATGTACAAACAATAGTTCGATCGTTTCGAAAAAAAAAAAAAAAAATTCTGTACACTTTTTGCTATATAAGCCTTTCTCTCCATTTTGCTTAGTCAGCAGTTTGTTTGTTTTTTAATGTTTACGTTTTGATTTGTATTTTACTTGGGGACTGTGATAAGAGTATACATAAGCGCAGTATTAATTGCCAAGTTGCACCAGATCGTTCAACGACATAGTCGTCCATATGCAACGCGACGAGTTTGACAGTTATCGCCGCTTCAAAATCAACTTTAACGGCCGATAATGAACAGCTTCCAACGCCCATGTACAAGAGCATTATTGTGATGTCAATGATTGCAACAATCAACCAACTCCACCCCCCCGTCGTCACATTATTGTTATCAAGAGAATCGAAATGACATATATTCTTGTGCTTATGTCAATTGGTGTTTGTATATACTATATAATGTACATATTATACATACATATATATGCATGTGCATGTAATACAATGACAGCATTTTTTCCTTTTCTTTGAACATGCTAATAGCTTATCTCACACTACATTTAAAAAAAAAGGTTGGACAAACAATGGCTCCAAACCAATGTTTCTATGTCTTACTTTCAGGCAATACTGGCAATATCTCCCTGAAATTCCAGCGCAATGCACAAACAATTGAGTGGATGTTATATTTAGGTTTGGTAACTGGTATATATATACGTATAATATATGTATTGTACACGTGTATATGTACATATGTATATTTGCTGTTTGAGTGGATGTGCATGTGAGAATGAAGTGATGCAAATACAATACAAAAACCAAAGATTGTCACGACAATGGTCTTTCATGGAATTCAACGGATGTGATAATGGACTTCAATTGCATTGCGCCGTCTATATGTATTATCGCGCGACCAACGACAATGATTCAAAATGTACAACTGTAAATGATATCGCCGAATGGCCGTGGATTCTTGCTACTGAAATCTGCAAATACGGGACCATGGTTACTTGCAAATACAATGCACTGGATGTTGCAACGTTTCGTATATATGTGATATACATTTATATAAATATATACATATTTATAAGTATATATTTATATATGTATATAAATCTTAATGTGTTTTTTGTTTTATTTGAGTGATAACAATGATTGCTCAATGAAGCTATTTGAATGACAGCACTTGCACACGCAAGCCTTCGACTCACATGCAAGTGGCAGAAGGATGCGAGCACTTTAACAACAATCCATCACCGCCTTATTACAAGTATAACATCGTTTGTTCAAACCAAGGTGGTAACAGTTGCAGCTCTGGTCTGTCCAAAAATCAGTGATTATTATTTCCTTGACTGTTGTGTTGGCCGTCTTGATATCCATTGGCGCCTTGTGGGTCTGCTATGCTACTCACGTGTCGCGTTTCGTCAAAACGAAGATCGATCGCACGGGAATGTTGGCGCTAGTTCCACAAAACGAAGAATAGTCTCAAGATAAGATTAACGATCACACCGACAATCTCTTCAATGATGA
>ASPP01004416.1:0-14186 GCA_000512085.1 Reticulomyxa filosa
TATGTGAGATTGGTAAGACGACAATCTTTAACTTCTTGATCAATGAATGATTTCATGTCTATAATCATTGTTTTGGAAGATTGACTTTCTTGAAATCCATGCCCTTTTAAATATTAAAATAACATGATAGTATAGGTGAAGTACTGTCTAATAAACGTTTCTGTCATTGGTATTTGATACATACGTCATATATTTTGTTATCGATTATGAGATTTGAAACCCATAACAAAAAACATTCTTTCAATTTTGAAGATCAGATTTCAAATGTTCTTGTTTTTTTGAAAAGGATTAATTTGAATATATTAAATATTGTTGTTATGTGTAATCGCTTAATCTTTTTTATAAACACAATATCATAACATAAAAAAAAGTAGAAATAATTGATGATATAACAAGAACAAGAACGGAAGCCATTACATCCTTTCAAATCCTTCATTTTTTTATATGTTCTGAAGTCGTCCTGACTGATAATAAAAGAGTTGAACAAGTTATCACTGCTCATTTGATTGCAAATACAATATTTTATTTTTTTAAAAAAAGTAATAAAACAAAATGTGCGATTCATGTGATACGATCCAGAGTATAATTAAAATTTAAAATTTAGATTTTTTCTTGAAAATATGTCCATTTATGGCCCAAGTCAAGGGTATTATATTTATATATTTATTATCTTTTTTAAGTTTTTATAATTTGCAGTATATATGAAAAAATTATATATTTATACTTTTTGTTATAAATAGAAAAAATAAATAAAATTAGAATTCATTATTATTTTTTCGAGACTTTAATTTAAAATACGAATATATATGTTGTGTACAAAAGTTAATACATGTGTCACACTTTTTAGAAAATTTTTTAAATTTATCATATTTGTCTGCAAAATTACTTTTTTAAATCAGTTTAGCTTGGTCACAGCATATTGACAAAAAACACTATAAAGTAAAATTTTTTATAGCTTAGTTTGCATAGTTTTAATTTTAAAAATTTTGCACGAACCATAATATTCCAACGCTAGACAAAAAAGACTCGATTGATGTTATTTCTTGTTCTAAACATATAGTTCAAAAAATAAACAAATAAATAAAAAGAGGTTTGCATGAAAGCAAATTAGCCAAACAGATCAAACGGAAGATTTTAAACAAATCTTTTAAATAAAATTTATCCGCGCAAACGGATTAACCCTTTAATAGACCCATAACATAAGGTATTCCCCTCTATACGATTATTTTTATTTTGTTCGTTGCTTTTCAAAGCATCCTCAGGTGAAGAAAATGCAACACAAAATATTCCAGAATCTTCACTGTCACTTCCTTTGATTAATGAAAATTGTTTGTTGACACGAATATCCCATAAACGAATTGTATTGTCTCTTGATCCAGAATATATGATATTTCCTCCAAGTCCAGTTATATCGTTGCTACTTGCATATGGTGGATATACAACGCAAGTTACATAACTTGTATGTCCTTTGAAAATGCTAGTTTGTTTTTTGGATCGAATATCCCACAAACGAACCATTTTATCATCAGATCCAGAATATACTGTATTTCCACCAGCAGTTGCTTCATATGGTGAATATTTCACACTTCTCACATATCCTTCAGATCCTTCCAAAACGATCAATTCTTTTCCAGTTTCAACATCCCACAAACGAATGGTCTTGTCCCACGATCCAGAACAAATGGTATAACCAGAGCCACCAATCACACCAACTCCATTATTTGCATTATCTTTGTCATTGCTGCTACTCTGCAATGGTGAAAATTCAACACACCAAACATAATCAGTATGTCCATTCAGAATATTCAATGAGCTAAAAGTTTGAATATCCCATAAACGAATACTTTTATCACCAGATCCAGAACATAAATATCGACCATTATTAAATGATGAAAATTGAATACTGTAAACAGGGCCTGTGTGTTCGCTGAGCACTTGAAGTTCTTTACCAGTTTTGATATCCCAAAATCGAATAGTTTTGTCGCTTGATGCAGAAAAAATGGTGAAATGACGATAATTACAGTAGTTATATGCTGAAAATTTCACATCATGCACATTACCTGAATGCCCATTGAAAATGTGGATTTGTTTCGTAGTCTCTACATCCCACACACGAGCCGTACTATCAGATGATCCAGAACAAAGGAATCTGCCACCATCAAATGGAGAATATTGAACACTCCATACAACGTTAGAATGTCCACTGAAAGTTTTGAGCTGTTTGCTAAAACGAAATAAATCAATATTAAAGTCTGAAGATAATGACGGTGAAGGATTATCATTATCTTCCAACAATGCTTGGTTTTGCTGCAATTTCATTCTTTGAAGACTTTTGTGGCAATTGGCGTGTATTTGTCGATGTTCAGTTTCATTGTCCTGGATTCGCTTGATTTTATCATTGATATCCCGTTTCAATATTTCAATTTCAGATTGGATCGCTTGCTTTGTAATATAATTGAAATTTTGTTTTTTTTTTTGTCATAATTTGTTGTTTTTTATATTATTGACAAAAATAAGTTAGGATATATATATGTAATATTTTTTTTTTTGGAATTGAAAACAAACTGAATGTTCTTTGATTAACGTTATTTTCTCTTCACTTTGTTTTCTTTCCAATTGTATTTCCAATTTTAGTTTTTCATTTTGTAACTGCAATTGACCTATCTCGTTCTAGTTTGTTTTTATGATTAATCCAGTGCAGTTCATTTGTTACGTTTTTTTAGAAATACGTGAAAAAAAGATGGATTAAACTTGATGTGCTTGAAGATGTTGTTTCAATGACTCAATTGATTTGATAACTAAATCAAAATGAAATTGCAAATGAGAAATCAAGTGATCATTCAATCGACTTTTGTGACAAGTATGATTACATCCAAACGGTTTAAACCAACAATTGGATAGCTTTATTGGACAGGAATTTTCCAAATGGTCATTCAAATCTTTTATCTTCCCTTTGAAATTACACATTATTGTCTGTTGATGCTGGCTGGATTGCTGTACGCTCTGCTCAAATTGCATTGGACATATCACATTTAATTCTGCGATTTGCCGTTGTGCCACTTTACTTTTGACGTATTGACAGCTATCATGTGGCTGAACAGGACAAACATTATTGTTGTTATTGAGATATTGTTTCAAGCAATTTTCTCCAGCGATCAACAATTCGTCCAATTTTTCATGCTCAGGACAACTTATTTCAATTGGATTATTTGCAATTTGTCCACAAATTAGACACATCAGGTGATTGATTTGTTTTGGTTGCTTCAATTTTAAAATCCAGTTTTTGTCAAAGCATTGCTGTTGCAGTGGAAGAGACATCACTTTTATAGTTGATTCTTCTTTCTTTTTTGCATTCTCCAAGTTCAGCATTTTCTCTTCTTTGTATTGATTTCAAGTAAGACAAAGTTTTTTGCGAATTTTATTGAACTAAATGATTTTAAAAAATTAAGATTCAAGTTAGTTTAGCGCTCCTTTTTACTTAACATTTTTTAATTGCTGTACTAAATATTTTTTATAAAATTTTTAAAAAATAAAATTTAAAACTTGAGGTACAATTTACCAATAAAGTTTGCGTTTGTTCAGGGCTTTAACTCAAAAGCTTTTGCTGTTGTTTATTCAAACTCGCAGCCATGGAAGAATTACAACTTATTGTTTTCTACAACGTGGAGTCACTGTCATACATTCAAATTTTCAAATATTTGTACTTACTGCTAGACTGTTTTACCAAATACAACAGTTTATTTATCTAAGAAGTTTTCAACTAATGCTCGAATTATTATATCAAAAAAACAAAACAATAAGCTAAGTAAACATTATCACTGCATGCTCATTGGACTGTGTTATCTGGTGCTCTTCTAATTATTTTAACATTTTTCTTTTTTTACATTATTTTGCCATAAAATGCACCAACTACCCTTGAAGGAAATATTGTTATGATCGAAGACAAGTGTCAGCCATAGTCATGAATCACATTTTCGTCAAAGGATCACTTCCTGGTTCTACCTAAACTTGTAAAAAAATTTCAAGTCTTTTATTATTATAATCCAGGACCGAATTTACAAATAACTTTGCGTTTTGGCATTTGGTAATGTTGTCCAACTTATTGAATTCAAAATCTACCCAGTTCATTATGCAACAACAAATTTACGTAAGGCTTTAATTGAAAACTACAACAAATAATCAACATTACAATTTGTACGTCAAGTCTTGAAGAAGGCCAAGTTTGTTTTGAAAATGGCAAGAAAGAATGCTTTCGTCACCTTAAAATATTGCGCCTTGGTTCAAAACCTCCAAAGCAAGTGTGAATAATCAGATTATTTTCAAACCCTCATTGGGCAATGTCAACACAATTTTAAAGAGCCACAAAAAATCACAATGGAAAAAAATCATGAGACGACAAGTGGATGCAAGTTTGAAATTTGGCATCCTACACCACGCGCAATGATTCCTTCACAAACACAAGTAACACTAGGGAAAAACAAATACAAAAACAAAAGACGCACAAATAAAACAAAACAAAAAACAAAATACATAAATAATCAACACCATAGCAGAGTAGAACACTACTTCAAACAAACGATCCAAACAAAAACAAAAAATAAAATTTAAAATAAAAAAACGACACTTGAGATGGTCAGTTTTTAACGATAAGCCTGTAGGAGCCATTCAAACAAACGAAAACTTTTTTAGGAGAGAGAAAAGGGGGGGAGAGGGAAAAAAAAGTATTTGCAAATTAACTCCTGGATATTGTGGTTGCTCGTCCCATTGTGTGTATTCAGCGGTGTTGTTATTGTTGGAAGTATTGCGAAGAGTCTGGTCAGGGCCACTTCCTTCATTACCGTTGAGTTCAGCTGGAGTACGCATCACTGCCTTGTTTTTTTTGCCCTCTTTTTGCCCTTCAGGAGTGTCATTGACAGTGTTATCAGTTTTGTCCTTGTGACCTCCAGGGGTGTCGGTGTTGTTATTATTGTTATTGTTATTGTTATTGTTATTGCTGTTGTTATTATTCGTGGGGTTGGGGTTGGTGTTGGCATTTGCATTCGTGTTGGCATTGTTCGTGGGATGATTGGAAGGATTATAGTTATTGCTATGAGTCTCTCCGGTGCCCTCGTCAAATGCAGGATTAACCAACTCGGCTCTTGGATCTTTTTCCCACAGCTTCAACAGCTTTACAAATACTTCACGTGGAAATTTTTTGTAACTGCGATTTCGATACTGGTCTATCAAATCTTCTGTTGCCACAAACTCAATAATGCGAAAGCGATAGCCGTGTTTGACTGCATATTGGATGTGGTCCTCGTACATCGATATCCTTGCATTATGATTATCTAATATTATTAATTCAACACGTTTCTTAATACAAGCACGAATTTCTTTTGTGCACCACTCTCTTGCCAAAAATACCAACTCTGGCCGAAATCGGTACTCTCCAACGCCGTCCTCTTTGCTACTCCAATGGTATTTATCTTCCGTGCATATTTGGGCGTTTCCGTGCCGAGCTGCTAATTTCTTTGCCAGAGTTGTCTTGCCTGATCCTGGTAGTCCTCTCAACACTATCAATCCGCGCGTCTTTTTCTTTTCTCCTGTACATATGATCCGTCACAGTCCATGTGTTTTCAATTCGGCTTTTTCTTCTTCTTCCCTCCCTCCCTTCCTCCCTCGTCCACCCTATGTACCCCCACTTTCCCTTTTGCTGCTGAAATAAGTTAAAGACATACATTTATATAATAATACATATGTGTAAACATATACATATATGTATATATGTATATATATTGCAAAGGAAGGGGTGGAAAGGCAGTTCATCTTTTTTTTTGAAAAAAAAACAACTGGTTTTTTGTGCGTCTGCTGGTTGTGTGGTATCCGCTGTCATAGGAGTTTTTTCGGTTCGAACACGCATTTGTTGGTGGTAATAGTTTGGGTCCATATTTGGCGGTTGTTCTTGCTTGAGAATCCCGGAAGATTAAAAAAAATTAAATAAAATGGACAATACAACAAATAATAATAAAATAAAAAAAAATTATTAATGATACAAGTTTTGAACAAATACATATTGTATAGGTGTATATATGCACGGATATATATGCAAAAAATATGTCATAAATAATGCAAGTCACATAGACAAACATCTCGTCTGTTATCGATTTCATCCGTGTTTTGATTGAAGCTTTGGCTATGTTCCATCGGAACATTACCTGGATTGACAAGTTGTTGTTGTTGTTGCTGTTGTTGTTGCTGTTGCTGTTGCTGTTGTTGCTGAAGTAATGTGGGAGGGGCTCTGGTCATCGATGGGTAACCACTGGCACCTAATGGATAGTTTGTAGCCCCTTCCACATTGGAATGCAACTGCATAGCGTGTCCTCCACGCTGAGCACCATGGCCAACCATTTCCACATTATGCTGAGCATACAACATCCGTTGCTCTTGCTTGGCTTGAGCGCGAGCATGCTCTTCTCGGATAAACTCGGGGTGGTCTCTCCACAAAAGCTTGTGAAACAAATACAATGAATTGGACTGCTTCGACGCTTTTGGGTCAAAGGCAGGTGCATCTCCACTCAGCCGATTCCTAGCTTCGCGCATATGTTCCGTATCTTTGACCACTTTGATATTTGGCGCTTTAATGTCAACAAGCAATTCCTGTCCGTCATTTAACCTTACCATATGTTTGCAATCCGTCTCATTGTAATCCACGATTTTTCCGGCATAACGAACGTTGCTTTGTTGATCGGTTATGTACACTTGATATCCAACTTTACTATGATTTCCATCCAGCTGTGTTGTATTTTTTTTTTTTTTTTCCTTCTTCAATGCAGTAAAAAGAGATGAGAGATAGATAAATGAATTGATAGATAGATAAATAGATATAGAACAGAAAAAAATAGATAAATAAATGAAATAAACTGGTAGCAATATTTTGGCTCCAAATTTAGATTTGATAGAGAGCCATCCGTGAATAGGCGTGATGATACGCGCTCTTCGTCCATCAATTTCCGCAACTGTGACCGTGGTACCCTCTGGTAAATCGGTGATGTGAGAGCTGTCCAAATCTTTTTTTTCTCGCACTCGCGCTTGGACAAGTACTTCATATTTCCGCGGCAGCCCCGGCTGGTATTCCGTCGGGAGGTTTTCGACCGTCGAATGCGGACCAAGTGTGGCATTCGTTTGGGACTGAGCCGTTGTGTCATTCAAGTCTTGTCCGTCTGCGTTTTGGGGATCTGCGGTATTCGCATTGTCATTATCTTCACTATTTTTATGACTCGATTTGTCCACTTCATTCGTGTTATGGTAATTGCTGCCAGTTGTGGTTGTGGTTGTTGTAATATTTTTTTCATTTCCAGAAGTTTCCAACGGTCGAACGTCATTTGTGTTGTTGTTAGTGTTAGTGTTATTGTTATTGTTGTTATTGTTGCGATTATTATTGGTTATGTTATTCGTGTTGGTGTTGGCATTGGTGTTTGTGTTTGTGTTTGTATTTGTATTTGTATTTGTAGTGGTAGTAGTGTTATTTGTTGAGTGATCTTCGTTCAAAGATGCTGTGGAAGCTGGTTTATTGGATGCCTTTTTGTTCCCTTTGTGACCACTTTTTGTGTAGTTGGTGCTAGCGTCTGCTTTATTTATTTATTAGTTAATTTATTTATTTTCATTTTTTTATTTTTATTTTTATTTTTTTTAATTTTGTGTTGTGTCAAGCCTTTTTATTATTATCACTATTATTATTATTATTTTTAAATTTAGTCAACAAAGGTAAAGTTACCTTCTTTTTTGCTTTTGATTGGGTGCTCCGAATCATTTGCGTCATTTGCATTGCCATTGCCGTTGTCATTGCCATGTTCTTCCGTTTCCATGTCCGACTCTTTTGGTTGTACTTTCGACGCGTTCTCAACATCTTCATTTGTCCTTCTTTTCCCTGGGTGTTCGGTGTGAGTCTCGTCGTCTGTCAAGTCCACCATTGGCTGAGCCACATTCAATGGCAGTTGTGATACTCCAATCACTTTTGTCTCCGGTGTCACCAAGTTTAGTTGTTCATTCAATGCTTCATTCAACTCCTCCTCACTCATCTGCACTGGGTGAGCTACACGCACATCCATCAATCATTCAAGGTCGTACACAATCACACACATACATAATAACATAGTCTAGTTTTTTTTTTTCACCTCTCTCCTATCAAAGAATAGAAAAGGTTTCAATGTTCGCGGGGGGGGGGGAAAAAAAAGGACGATAGAGAGGGGAGGATGAGAAGGAAAAAAATGGGACAAAAACAAAAAAAAAGTATACGTAGCGTTTTTTTTTGGTTTATTAGGTGTTCGAAAAAACTTTTTTTTTTTTTTGTTCTTTTCATAAAAAGGAATAAAAAAAAAAAAGAAGGGCTAAAAAAAAACAAGGGAATTGTCATGAAGTTATAAAGACTAACTGCGATCATTGGAGGATTGGTTAAGTTGATTGGGTGAGTTCATTTGCATTGAAATTTTGATAATTCCTTAATCGGACGCGTTTGAACAATTCTTGCACTTCTACGATTGGAAGAAATTACATGGAAGAACAATTTTTTAATTCAAAAAAAAAATAAAGGGTGGGAAGGAGGAGAAAAAAAAGAAAAGAAAAAACGGGCTTTTTTGAATGAGTAAATTTTTGGTCTCCTCTCGACGCTCGAAGACCGAAAAAATACAAAAGAGAAAGGATGATAAACTTACGATATAAAGGAGAGAGTAAGCAAAAGATCTAATAGTTTTTCCTGTAAATCAGACAACGAATCGTGTCCACCCCTTTTGTTGAATAGAGAAATTTTCTTTTCATCGCTTTTGCGGCGAACAACTTTCACAATTTTTCAAATCAAAAAACAAGTAAATAAATTGCAAAGATCTGCCATTGATTAACAAGAAAAGAGGTTTTCATTCGATTATTCGGTATCCATATCAAGATGCTACGATTTGTTGAAAATGCTTTGGTAAGCATTCTTTCATCCCAACAAGAGCACTTTGACCCTCTTTTGCTAAAAGCAAAGGATCCATAGCATTCAGCTGATTTTTTTCTATACCTTCTTTTTGAATAAGTAATGTGAGGCTATTACTAAAAATTTCAATACTTATAAAAAACATGATCTTGTTCTCAAATGCCAAACACTATTTGATATATCTCTTATGCATAGAATAAATAAGTAATATTGAAAAAATATCTATTCTTGCAGTTTTAAGTTCATGTGGTTCATACACTACTCTTATGTTATCAGTAGCACAACACGCTACAGCTTGAGTTAGTAAGTAAAACAACAAAAAAAAAAAGCAAACGAAAAACTTGTGAACTACAAAAAAGGCAAAGAAAAATGGGTTATTTAAGCTTTTTGATTTGGAGCACGGCCTTGTGGCATGTCTTATTTTTGTCGTTTACGATCACTCCTTCAAGGTCTGCAACGCTCTCAGTTGTCTGCAGGGTTTAATTCATTTTTTCCTCCTTCCATTCGTTCGTCAAGAGCGTGTGTACCTCTTTCTTTCGTGTCAACAACCAGCACAGCGACAATAATGAATCAATCCAATTTCATCATTCCGACCAAATCTACAAGTGACAAAAGAGAATATCGAATTGTGACACTGAAGAACGGTTTGCAATGTATATTAGTATCTGACAAGGAGACCGACAAAGCTGCCGCAGGTATTTTGTAATACGTTTTTATTGAGCCACATTTAATATAATCATAAGAGACAAGTGGGGGAGAAGGAGGTGTTCTGATGCTAAGGAAACAAAAGGAACTTTTTTTTTTGGGGATTTTTTGACAGTACAAGAGTAAACACCCACCAAAAAAAAAAAAAATCTCAATATTTTACTAACAAGAATTTCAAGAAATTTCCGAGCCTTGCAAAAGTTATGACAAATAATAACACAAACCAAACATAGCATTGAGTGTTAATGTCGGACATTTTGCAGACCCAGACGATATCCCTGGTTTGGCTCATTTTTTGGAACATGTATGAGTCATCTTTTTTTTTTTCCTCCCCTCCCCCTTCATTGTGATGTGTGAACTTTTGGCATCTCCCCTTTTTTTTTTTTTTTTTTTTAGATGTTGTTCTTAGGGACGAAAAAGTATCCCGATGAGCAAGAATACCACAGGTATTTGAAAGATCACGGCGGAAAGGACAACGCATCAACAGGGATGGAGATGACGTGCTATCAGTTTGATGTGCACAAGGAGCACTTGGAAGGCGCGTTGGACCGTTTTGCGCAGTTCTTCATATCGCCATTGTTCACCGAGTCGGCGACGGATCGCGAGATGAATGCAGTGAACAGTGAAAACGAAAACAACTTGCAAAGTGACGGCCATCGCTTGTATCAATTGGACAAGTCATTGGCCAACTCAAGCCATCCTTTCCACAAATTTGGCACCGGAAACTTGAAGACTTTGCGAGACGATGTGCCCAAGCATATCAACGTTCGTGATGCTTTGTTGGATTTTCATAAGAAATACTATTCAGGTGTCGGACATATGTTATAACCCCCCCCCTCCCTCCTCCCCTCAAAAAAAAAAAAATTATTACATATACGTATGGCCATTATGTAACATGTTTCCTATGCATATGGACATATACATACACATATTAGCGTCGATAATGAAGCTGGCGATCATTGGACAAGAAAACTTGGACGAGTTGACAAAGTACGCCGAAGGGATGTTTGCCGATATCAAAGACAATGAACGAAAGACCCCCGTATATAGCAAAGAAGTGTTTGACTCGAACACTTTCCCAGTACTGCTCAAAGTCACACCAGTGAAGGAAAAGCGAGAGCTAACTATTGCCTGGCCAATGGAATCCTGCGAACAATACTTCTTAGAAAGGCCACATTCATTGCTTGCCTTTTGTTTGGGTGATGAAGGACCCGGGTTTGTTTGTGTCTTTAATATATATATGCACATATATATACATGTATATATATGCACATATATGTGTGTATATGCATATATAAAATATTCGACTTTGTATTGATAAAAGATTATTGTTTTGATATTCTTTTGAATTTTGAACAGATCGGTATTGTCGCTGCTCAAAAGGTTAGGGTATGCCACAGAATTGACGGCGGGGATGGACTACAACACGCCCCAATTTTCATTGTTCCGCGTGGGTGTTGCACTGACGCCGGAAGGATTGGCGAACTGGGAACGTGTGGTGGAGATCATTTATCGCTACATTGCCAAGATGAACGAGGTCACGGAAGAGCGCTGGCAAGGGTATTGGGAAGAACGGAAAAAGGTCAAAAAAATGGGCTTTGAATTCAAATCAAAGGAAGCGCCTTATAATTATGCCACCAATTTAGCACAAAGTGCATATCTCTTTCCACCTGACCATTTATTGGAATGCATGAGTGGATTGTATTTTAAGTGTGACACAGTTCCATTGCCTTTTTTTTTTAAAAAAAAAAAAAAAAGTATATAATAATACTTAATGTGATCCCCTCTTTTTTTTTTTTTTTAAAAAAAAAGAAATTGGTAAAGCACTTGTTAAAGTATTTAACAGCAGACAATTGCATGATTCAATTAGTGGCCAAAGAACTTGAGCCCGAATGCAAAGAACGAGAGCAATGGTACGGCACGTTGTATCAAAAAGTGAAGCTCACATCCGAACAGCTGGGCTCGTGGAAGCACTTGCGCAGCAACAAAGACGACGGATTGTTGCACACTCCTCCGCCCAATCCTTACATTGCGGATGACTTTTCTTTGTATTGTGAAACCACTTGTCCACAGCAGGACAAAGACAAGGATAAAAAAGGAAAGGACGAGAAATGGCTTGGACCAATCCCGCAAGTGGTCGTCACCAATGACCAATTGAAACTGTGGTTCAAAATGGATCAATACTTTAAACAACCCAAACTAGGTGTCAAATTCAAGATTTTTTCACCGGTTGCTGGTGACACTTGTGCCAATCGAGTTCCGTGTTCCACGCACTTTCCCAGAACAAACTGACTTTTATCTCACATTGTACAATTTTTGCACACGTTGCAGCGTTCGATATCAAACAAACAAACAAACAAATAAATAAACAAATAAATAAAAGATGAAGAGCAGCTTGTTATTCACTTGTTTCCACAACGTGATGAGCGAGTACACGTATGTGTTTACGGAAGCTGGACTTTCGTCCAACGTTGATTTTGATGGCGTGAGTGGCATCAACGTCGAATTCTTCGGTTATAACCAGAAATTGCCGGTGTTGGTCGATACGGTGTTGTCCAAACTGACTCATTTCAATCTTACCAAGGTGTGGGTTTTATATATACATATATACATATACACATATATATATATGTATATGTATATTATTCTCTCATTCCAATTACACATAGAAATGACAAAATAAATCGTGTATATCGTCGACTAGGAACAATTTGAAGTAAATTTAGAACAAGTCAAGCGTCAAATTCAAAGCTTTCGAAAAGCAAAAGCGTTCCAACAAGTGGCTTTGTTTGATAATTATATTTTGTTATGTTAATCAATTATTTGTATGGTTATATGTTTGTTGTTATGTTAATTCCTCGAATAAACGCCATTGCTTTTTTTTTTTCCTATTGTTGTTGTCACATAGGAACCCGCAAGGATTTTCGTTGGAAGAAATGGAAGAAGAAGTAAACAAAATCACGTACGAAGATTTGATGGCACATTACCGCCAATTGTTTGCACAAGTGTTTGTGGAGGGCCTGGTGTACGGCAATGCGGAAGCCAAGCAAGCGACCGACACATATTCTCACTTGATCGACAAACACTTGCTGAAAAACAAAACCCCCAAAATCTATCCACCAAAAGACATTCTCGCCGCTCGCAAAGGCTCATTGAAAGTACCGGCCAATGGATATACACATGCTTTGAGATTTGAAAACTTCAATTCTGATGATAACAATAATGCCATTGGCAATGACTATTTCTTTGCAATTGACACTCCAGTTATATACGTATATGTACATGCATGCATGTACATATGTTACAAAAACTTGGAATAAATAAAATCAATGTGTGGGATAATAGAAAGATTGGGCTGTATTAAAACTTATGGCGCACATGACTTCTGTCCCATGCTTCGATCAACTACGCACAAAGGAACAATTAGGATATTTGGTGTGGTCCTTTTCCGATATTGCACGTGGGCTAATGTCATTCCGAGTGACGATTCAATCCGTTGTGGCTGATCCTATCAAATTGGATGAAAGGGTTGAACTGTTTTTACAAGACTTTCGAAAACAACTGGCTGCGACCAACAAAGATACTTTCGAATCCAATAAAGAAGGTGTTGTTAATGATTTGTTGGAAAAAACCAAAGGAGTTGGCCAGCAATTTGGAGAGTATTGGAATGAACTTGAGTTATTTTAAAAACTCATTATATATACATATATGTATGTATATATTGAGTGGAAAAAAGTTAAGCTGATTTATTTTATTTTATTTTTTTGCAGAAATTGGCGCTATCAGTTTGAAAGACGCGAAAATGTTGCTCAAGAGATAAAAAAATTGACACTCGAAAATATATTGGAGTTTTATGACGAATATATACTTGGATCGAAAGGCACACGTTCCAAATTAAGTGTGCAATGTTTTGGCAAGGATTTCAAAATTCCTGAAGAAAAAACTCATGATTTGGAGAAAAACAAAGTTTATTTGTTAACTCCTCTCGCCATCCCTGAATTCAAGGATAAATGTGGATATTATCCATTCCCTTACAGTGTTAGCTCCAAATTGTAAAAGTTAATGTGAGATGAGATAAGCAATTGAGTATTTTGATCTTTCTGGAACTTGAAACTTGCAATAAATGCATTTTTGTCTTTTCTTTTTAATTCAGCAGCAATTCATGTCAACTAAAGATTCATTCATTTCTGCAACATTTTCTATTCATCTTTTTCATCGTGCGATCAAATGTCACTAGCCTCAAAGCAAAAAATATAAGGTTTCTGAATTTTTGCAATAACGGCACAACATACCAAGATCTATGGACGAAATATAAGGAATAATGACGAAAATTGGACACGACAATCTGACAGATGACATTACACTCATATGCAAGTGAAGGCATTATAACAACAAAAGAGAGTTTTTTTCGTGAACGATAGACTATCAAAATGGGAATAAATCTACAAAATGTGTGATTGACATTTGCATCGATTGATATTGTAAACAGTTTTTTATGATAATATCAAAAAACTTACTTGACAAAAATATT
>ASPP01004436.1:0-12040 GCA_000512085.1 Reticulomyxa filosa
TAACAAATAACAAATAACAAATAACAAATAACAAATAATAATAAATAATAAAATAATGATAAATACGTAGGATTCAATTCGATGATATGTCGAACAAGACATGAAGAGAAGGACAGCACAGTAACATATATGGGCTTGCTTGGCAAAGTGATATGGCCCTGCTTTTTATGGGGCAGCGGAACTGCAATTGGAGAAATTCCTCCTTATGCGGTCAGTCTTGCAGCGTCGCGGGCAGGGAAATACAATGAACAACAATGGGCTGAAACGAGTGCAAACCATTGGATCGATCACATGAAAAAACAAATGATTCATTTTTTAAGCAAATATGGATTTTGGGCTGTTTTGGCATTTGCTGCATATCCTAATATGGCCTTTGATATGTGTGGGTAGGTGTTAGATATCTTATGTGATTGTTGCCATATACAAAAAAAAATGATTGTTTGTATAATAAAAGAATTGCATGTGGACATTTTCAAATGCCTTTTTGGAAATTCTTTGGAGCTACTTTCATTGGAAAAGCATTAATTAAAGTGAATCTTCAAGCTATGTTTTTCATTGTGGTATTTCATCAACATACTTTAAATTGGGTTATTCATCAAATTCATAGATGTAGATTGCCATCATTTGCTCGACAAGTTCAACTTTTTGTTGAAATGCAAAGAAAAGCTTTGATTGAAACAGATCAATCTAATTTACAAAAACAGGTTATATACATATATACATATATATTTGTATATGTATATATATAGTATCATTTACTTCATTTCGTTTTATTTTGTTCACAGACTTCTTTTTTGAAAATAATATGGACAATTGTAATATGGATATTTATGCTCGTTTTTATTGGGTCTGTCATTCAAGCTTTTGCTCAACAAAAACAAAAAGAGATTGATGACAAAATCAACGAGGAATGGCTAAATACAAGTCAACATCAAAATCCAGAATATCAAACAATAATAGTTGATAATGAAAAAGATAAATGAAACTAATGTTGCCTATTTTGAAATAAGATTTAGCAGTGTCGTTTTTTTTAAAATTGTTTTAATAAAATCGTCTAAATGTATCGATGATCATATGTTGTAATGTTGTTCTTCTCTTGAATGTGTAAAAATAAAAACAATTCCAAGTCAATAAATTCTTTCGTGTAGTTGATATAAAAAAAAGGGGTTGGTCATATAAAAAAAAAAATGTTCAGCGGAAAATAGTCAAACTGTGACATTAATCTAGATTAGACGTGTGAACGGGTTTTTGGAGCCGACAAGGAGACGTTAACAGAAGTAACAATATCACAAAATAAATTTCTTGAACAAAAAAACACAGACCAACAGAGAACTTGGAAATATGTTGTATATTTCAAAAAAAAATTTTTTGTTAACTTGTGCGAAAGAAGAGCGATGGAGTAAGAACAATCATACTATTGACATGTGATGATAAATTTAACTATTTTTTTGGAGTGTGTGGATGGAGTTGCAATTGATGAAACTAACTCACACTAAACAAAAAAATGAGAAATGTATTCTGAAAGCAGTGTTTGACGAAGCAAAACATTTGTTTAAATGAAGAGTTTAACAGTTGCAAAAGAAGTTGAAACTTTATCTTGGAAAACATTGAAAGTAGAAATTAATATTGTATTTAAAATAAAGTGGCATTAAGGCTTGATTCTAAGTGCTCAAGAGAGTAAAAAGTTTTTTACTTCTTACAACCTTTTTAATTAAAATTGCAACATTTTGAAAGATAATGTCTGACATGCTTCTTTTCTTTACTGACTCATGGCGTTGTAATGTGTGATTGCTGTATGATCTTGTGGAAACAAAGCAGTGACAAGCATGTTTTGCTGGCATTCTTCGAATGTGCTGACGAAGACACTTGAACGATCAATAAAAACATGTTCGCAAGCAGTAAGAAGGCGTTGCGTTCGAGTGACGACACATATTACACTGACGACTTGATTAACTCTAATGATATGTTCAAATACTTGTACCAGCTGATAAACTAGCGAATAATAATTTGGATTGACAATGATAATAACGATATAAAAGTATTGTTTGACATAGGAGAAATTTCGTGGACAACACTTTCAAGCGAATCAAAGATTTTGAAAGAAAGCGATGATTTGTTATGTTTGATGCAGTCAAAGATAATTAAGTGCATTTACTTCAACTATTTGAAAGGTGATGCGATTATCGAAACTATAAATTTAAATGCTAATGCAATCTAGTTGTATGATTACGACATGGCTTGTTTGTTGTGTTTTATTATTATTTGAAATTTTTTTTTGAAAAAAAATTGTTGTGAATATTCCTTTAAAAAAATTTAATTACAATGGAAGAAGATACATTCAACAATTTGTTTATCATGTACACAATTTCATTTTTTATAAAAGGTATATGATATCAAATTTGATGAGGTGAAACTGGCGAAGAAAGCATTAGCACAAATGTAAAAACTAAACGCGACTGTTGGTCTATAGTGCCGTTGGTCCAACAAATAAACAATGCTGATCTCGACTAATGCTGAAGGTAATGTGCTTTTATATCAAAGTTTATAGTATAATATTTGAATTAGCTCCAAAATGAAAAGTAGTTACATTTATATACAATATAATGCAAATGAAAGTTGACCACATTATATAGATAATTGATCTTCTTCACGAAAAACAACATATATACATAATTTTTTTTTATTTTAAAAAATATATACGAATAGTGTAGTTTTTTGTATATGCAAACAAGTCAAGTTAATTCAAAAGTTTAAAAACTGAAAATTTTTTTGTGAGTGAAAATTATCATTTGATTAAATTACTTTTGCCCTTATAATGCTTGTATTCGATCTGCATTGATCATGTTAAGTTTGTACATGTTTATTTGTCAATTTTTTATATTTAATTCAAATTGTTTGCAAAGTTCTTTTTTTGATCTGAATGGTCCGTTTTTGTATATTTTTGTTTACGCTATCCACAACAGATTTCCAAGTAAGTTTATGCAGGTATAGTTTGAATGGAAATTCAATATTTTGATATCGTTTTGTTCAAACTATTCATTTAATGTAATTACTGTGTGGCTAGTGGCATTATCTTGCTGAAATATATAATTTTCATTATCTTCTAACACAAATCAATGCTTTTATGCATTTAATCAAATAGAATTTCTTTGTATATATGCATTGACACTCAATCAATTTTTCAGCATACACAGGTCATAACATTCCAAAACAAGACAAAAAATTATATTTCAGCAATTAAATTTTGATGTTTTTATGATTGCATTTTCGGTAAGTTGTGCTAATGATATCTTATAAGTATGATGACTTCTATAAATACCTTTTAAATTAATTTACTTTCATCAGAAAAAAATACTTTTTTCAAATCATTGAATGTCAATTCATTGAACCTTTTTGTAGTCATTAAGTCATTTTTAAAAAAATAAAAAGATTAAAAATATTAAATATTGAACTGTACTGAACTAAAAAAAAAGAAAGAAAAAAGGATAAAATATTGAAATAATTATAATAAAAAACCAAAATGATATTTAAAAATTACGCGATTCGTATGATTTAAAAAGTAAGTCATGACGTTGTTTTTTCATGAAGAAAATCAATTATCTCAATAATGTGCCGTTTTAGATGTCAACTTTACTTTGCATTATACTGTGTTTTGATTTAATTAGTGAAGTTTACTTATGTCTTATTAGCTGTGTCTACTTCAATGAATAAACAAATACTTTTGCATTGTATAACTCTTTACTAGTTGTACATTAATGACAGTGGTTTTTTGTCATTTTATTCTAAGCAGAAAATGAATTGGTATTATCATTGCAACAGCGATGATTTGCAATTGTTGACACATAGTAGCCACAATCAAGACTTTTAAATTATTATCCTTTTAATTTTTTCTTTTTTTAATTGAAAATCCTTTTTGATTGATAGGAAAAAAATTCAAACAACTCGGTCAAAAGAGAGCTAAAAGAACGTCTACTTTTATAATGAAAAACAAATTTTAGCACAAAGATCATTTGTAAGCTTTATTTAATTTTTCAAAAAGCTATTTGTCTTTAAGTTTTCCGTTCATTGTATTTGTATGTGATTTGTTGGATCAGTCAGATTCAAGTATTCACTTGGCATACAAAGTGAGCGAATGCTGTTGAATATTCACCATTTGTAGTTAGTAATAGCAAAATTGGTGGTAGTTCGAACGTGATATGTTCTGGATCAAGTGACACATCAAATTAACAAATATATCAACAACTTTTTATCATAGTAACTAAAGCAAATATATTCAACTCCATTTAAAACAAATGAATTTAGTCCTTTCACTGGCAAGAATTGCAACAAATCTAAACAAAGACTTTATCACTACATTCATCCCCAAGCGCGAATGGGGCCGTTGTGCGAGCCGTAAAATAAATTAATAATACAATCTCCATTTGTTTTTTTATTGTTATGTCCTTTGTTTCTCAATGATAAAAATTTAAGACAAAATATTCCATCATCTTCATTTCCATTTCCTTTGATAATGTGCAATTCTTTCTTATTTGATCGAATATCCCAAAAACGAATTGTGTTATCCAATGATCCGGAACATATCACATTTGAACTACAACTAACTTTGCTATTGTTAACTACAAATGGCGAATATTCAACAGCATTCACATTATCTGTATGTCCATTGAACACTTGAATTTGTTGAGTAGAACGAATATCCCATAAACGAACACTACAATCACGTGATCCAGATAATATTGTATTTGCACAGCCAATATTTCCTATTTCATTTGATCCATATTTTACACTCCTAATCCAACTTTTATGTCCTTTGAATATAATTAATTGTTTAGTTGTTTCAATATCCCATATACGAATGGTGTCATCAAACGATCCAGAGCAGATTGTATAACCACTACCACCAATCACACCAATAATATTACTGTTATTGTTATTACTTTGCAGTGGTGCAATATCTACACACCAAACACCAGCTTCATGCCCCTTGAAAACATACAATGATTTGGATATTTCAACATCCCATAGACGAATAGTATTGTCACATGATCCAGAGCACAAATATCTACCACCATTAAATGTTGAGAATTCAATACCACAGACAATATTCGTGTGTTCATTGAAAATTTGAAATTGTTTATCATCTTTGAAATCCCAAAAACGAATGTTGTCGTCATTTGATGAAGAACAAATGACATTACGGCTGTAATTATAAAAATGATATTGTGAAAATTTTACGCAATTTACACAATCTAAATGTCCATTAAATAATTGAACTTGTTTGTTGGCGTGTACGTCCAATACACAAACAGTTTTATCTTCTGATCCAGAACAAATAAATTGATTACCATCGAATATTGAGTAATCAATACTATTCACACAACATGTGTGTCCAGTGAACGTTTTGAGTAATTTAGATGATGAACGAAATGTATCAAGCATGAATAAAATCGTCGTCTGTGTTAAATTGTGATTATAAATGATACCATAAATAAATATTTGCCATTAAACAAAATAGAAAACAAAAAAATCATAACATAATTGACAACAATTTTGTCAAAATCATTGATCCAGCCTAATTTGATGTTTAATATTCGAGTCCAATGCCGAATGATTATCTGAATCTCTTCTTTTCCTGACTGATTTAGTTACAAATCACAAATGCAATAATGCAAAAACCTGAAGACAGCTTGCTTTCAGAAAGACTGAAGTAAAACTTACCAATGCCAGTTGCATTGAATTTTTTTTTCATTGCTAAAAGTGGTCATTCGTTTAACTTGTTCTGAAACGTCTTGCTAACGTTAGATGAAAAAAGTTGAACTTTTTTATAAAGGGGTTATTTAAAAATTTCAAAAAATATTTTTTCATTCATTCAAAAAAAGTAAAATTTTCTTGTTTACTGACTTTACTTTTTTAATTGTGGAGATTTAAAAGTTGATATTCTACCATCCAAAACCATTTCCGTTGATCTAAGAAACACATCAACATGTATGCCAAATTGGATATTTCGTATAAAAATGCATTTGATCAAGTTTATAGACATAAAGCTTGTGATCAAACAAATCAATCATTAACTGTTTTTTTATTTACAATGGTATCCACAATTGAATTGTTTCATTAGAGCATGATATAATTTTATTCCCATCTGGGGAAATATCCGTACATGTTATATTTTTAGGCGAATGTAGTTTTTGCATTTCTACTCCTAATTGAACATCCCACAATTGTATTGCACAATATTCTAAGCCTAATACAGTCTGTTTATCTGGAAAATATTTCACATCGTACAGTTCATCAGAGCGAAATTCTTTTACTTTTGTTTTTGATGCTACATCCCATATTTCAACTGACCACTTGATGGATTAGATATAATAGAAAAATTATGATAGTTTATATTTGTTTCTTCACCTGATTTGATATCAATAATCAAAATTGTGCTATCTTGTCTCAATATAATAATTTGTTGACCATTTGGTGAAAATGTTATACTTTGTACATCAGTCAAATTGTTTAATATTTGAATCTCTTGTCCAGATTGTATGTCCCATACTCTTATTGTGTTATCATTTGATGCAGACACTATAATCATACCATCTGAAGAAAATTGTACAGTCCGTACATTATCTGTATGTCCTTCCAATTTTTTGACTTCAATACCAGATTTTACATCCCACAAACGAATAGTTTTGTCATTTGAACAGGATATAATCATAGTTCCATCTGGTGAAAATTGTGCTTCACAAACACGTTCAAAATGCCCTTTTAATTCTTTAGTGTTAACTTCATTTGCTGAGCTAACATCCCATATTTGAATTATATTCTCTTCTGATGTTCTAACAAATGTACGACCATCTGGTGAAAATTTTACAGTTTTCAGATATTTTCCTTCATAATTAATTACTCTTAAAAGCCTAAAATATTTCAACTATTATATATTATGATAATTATAATATTGTTTATTATTTATAGTAAAAATATACATAAGAAATAATCATACCAAAATATATTTTGAAATAATAGTACTGAAATCATTAATCCATCCAATCTTTACAGATAATATTCGATTCCAATGTTCAAGTATAGTCTTTATTTCTTTTTTTTTCTATTCATAAAAAGTATATTTATATTATGTAAAAAAATATAAAAATAAGATGATAACTCTATTTAACATTTTGATTTGAAAATTTGAATTTGCTTCTTTCATTTGTTCAATTGTTATCTTTTCTTCTTCTTCTGCTATTTTTTGTCTTTCTTTTTCTTTATTTATTTCTACTATCTCTTTTATATTCGTTTTTATATGTATTGAGCAATGAAAATCATTATAATAACCATCTAAAATATGTACAAAATTATCATTTAATGTTGCAACACAACAGCTTAATGGAATAGGTAACGTTTGTTCAATTGTTAAACATCTTTCTTCTGATATAATGTATTTATATATTTTATTTGAAATATCTTTATTTGAAATACAAGTGGAATAAAAAGTATTATTATTTGAAACACCATTCCATCCACCAAAAAAAAAAAATCATTAATATGAACATAAGCATAATAATTAATTGATGTAAGTTTTGAAAGAATATATATTTTGCGAAATTCAAATTTATTAATATTTTCATTATAGATAATTGATAATATTGTTTCATAACAAAATAATAACATTTCATTATTTTCATTGTTTTTTATAAAACAATGATGATGAATATTATAATCTGTTGGTAAAATACTATGATTAATATATCGATATGTATTTAAATTAAATACATCAATATTATTTGGATAATATGTTATAAATAATAAATTGTTTTTTTTTCCACCTATTACTGCACGCATTCCATCATAATTATCTTTTTTTCTTCCAATATATACTTTGTTATTATTATTGTCAATTAATGGTAACCATTTATTTGTAAATCTTGTTTTTTTTATTTTAATAATATCTTCGCTTTTATTTGTATGTTCATCTTCATCCCAAACACTTATATAATCCATAATTAACGTATGTTTTTTATAACCACCAAAAGATAATAATGTAAACCATTTTTATTCTTTGACCATTTTAATACACAATGTCCTTGTAATTCAACATTATTTGGATAATAATGTATAGTTTTGTATTCATTTTTGAGTATGTGATAGGAATAACAATTCCTTTCTTCGAAACCTCCACAAATTAATATTTCTGAATTATATCTTAAGCATTGACCTTGAAAAATTGGATGTGGCAAAGAGCCCAGAGTTTCAAAAGAAAGAATTGATGTAGCTTGAGTTGCCACTTTAGCTTGCTTTACTTGTCCTTAGATATTTTGAAATGTAAATTGAATATCAAAATATTGATTTAATTTATACCTTTTTTCCTTTACAAAAAAACTTGATGACTCGTACAAAATGATAAATTCAAACTGGAAAAGGTTTTTTAAAATTTTTTTTTACTTCTCTTGGAAAGTTTATGCTTAACGTTATAATTGGACATTTTTCAATAACAATGACCTACTATTCTTGTAAAAACAAAGTTCATATGTTAGAGATTTTTGAGTGAAAGAAGCAAAAGTAAACGAGATTTTGAAATATTTTTTGCAATTTGTTTATAAATGTTTTTAATGTGATTTTATACAATTCAACACAAAATCACTTTTGTAACATATATTGTTGATTTGTCGTTTCACAATCAATTTTTTCTTATAATCTGAATAATTTCATTAAATGATTTTATAAAAAAATCTGACAACTAAAATGAAATGAAAATTGGACAGCACATTTGCCGTTTGATATGTTTCACATTGGCTAACACATTTATTCTATCACTTGATTTGTTCTTTTTCAAAGTAAAAACAATATTGAATAAAATAAGGATTAAAGAAAATTGCACTTGAGATAAATATTCTCCTTCTATGTGTGTTATTAAAGAATTATTGGCATCAAATCCAAATAAGATCCTTCCTCACCCCAAAACCGAATATGACCCTTGTATGAACCATAGCTCAAATAAATATCACAACCACGATCATAGTTGCTTTCTCTTTTCTTTCTCAATTTTAAAAATTTAAGACAATGTATTTCACCGTCTCCATCTCCTTCAAGTACATGTAATTCCTTCTTATTTGATCGAATATCCCAAAAACGGATTGTCATATCACTTGATCCAGAACATATCACATTTGAATTACTACCAATTTCATTATTTTTTAACACAAATGGTGAATACTCAACAGCATTCACATAATCTGTATGCCCATTGAATGTTTGAATCTGTTGATCGGATCGAATGTCCCACAAACGAACGCTGCTATCATTTGATCCAGATAATATTGTATTTGCAGCACCATTATTTCCAATTGTATTTGATCCATATTTTACACTAGTCACATCATTGTCATGTCCTTTGAATACAGTCAATTGTTTAGTTGTTTCAATATCCCATATACGAAATTGTTGTGTCTCTTGATCCAGAACAAATAGTATATCCATTACCACCGATCACACCAATAATATTACTTTTATTACTGTTGTTATTGCTTTGTAATGATGAAAAATCCACACACAACACAACGTTTGCATGTCCATTGAAAGTATGCGCTGTGTTGTATGTTTTAACATCCCATAAACGAATAGTATAGTCACAAGATCCAGAGCACAAATATTGACCTCCATTAAATGGTGAGAATTCAATTCCTGTAACTTCATTAGTATGTCCTTTGACTACTTGCAATTTTCGATTATTCTTGACATTTCCAAATCTAATGTTATTGTCAGATGACGAAAAACAAACGACTTGATGACGATGATGATAGTAATGATATGATGAAAATTTTACACAAGATACATAGCTTGAATGTCTATTGAATGATTGAATTTGTTTCTTGGCTTCTACATCCCATACACTAACTGTTTTATCAAACGATCCTGAGCAAAGTAATTGACAGTCATCGAATGTTAAAAAATCAATACTACTCACACAAAAGGTATGACCATGAGATACTCGGACTAGTCCGGATGATGAACAAAACGTATCAAATATGAAAACGGTGGTTGCCTGTGTTAAATAATGATTATGAATAAATTTTTATAATAGAATACAAAAAACATAACATAATCGACAACAAGTTTATCAAAATCATGGATCCATCCTAATTTAGTGTTTACTGTTCGAGTCCAATGTTGGATAACCATTTGTGTCTCTTCTTTTTCAGACTGATTTAATCACAAAACAATATAATTAATAAAATAAATACAACAGTGAAAACGAAATAAAACCAAATTACCAACGACAGTCGCGTTGAAGTTTCTTTTTTATCTCTTTTTTTAAAAAATGAAAACATTCTTTCAATTTCTTATTTTTCTCTGATGACGAAAAATGTTTCTAAGGGTTTTCAAAAATCCTTTGACCTAGAAAGGCGAACAATATTTTTTTTAACGAACTAAAAATTGTTTAAGTTGTCGTTTTGAGTGTAGTATTTAAAAAAGTCCATTTGATTAACATCCCCCTTAAATAAATTATTAAACATCATTTGTGGTATAACTGCATAACAAAAATAAAAAATTCAAAAGGAAGCTGCTTCACAAAAAACAAAACAAGTTTTTTTTATTTAAAAATTAAACTACTAAAATTCAGCGTTAATAAATGGATAATCAAAATACAGCTGAAAGACAAACCAAGCAAAATCTTACTCCATCAATTTTTTTCAAGGTTTGAACGATTCCTCAACTCACTTGTACTTCGACCCCCTTTAAAATTTGAAGGATTTTGTTGATATCAAATGTTTGGAACATTCAAATTCAATTAATTACTTTGTCTGGACCAAAAAAACTTTTACGCACATCTTTTATGATGAACCAAGGAAAATGAAAAAATGTGAATTTTTGATTTTTTTGTTGGTCACTTTTTCGACATTCAATAAAAACAGTCTTAAAAGCCTGAAACATGAAAAAATGACATCTTTGAAGATTATCAATTTTTTTTTTATTGAAAATTAGTCTTTTAAAAATGTGTCAATCATGTGCTAATTTCTGAACTTACCGATATTAATTTAAAAATTTGAAATGTAACTGTTCATGAACAATTTTGCAATAATTTATTGGTTTTCAAATTTATTGTGTAGGTCAAGCCATTATCACACATGGTTGAGCTCGTATTGAACTGATGAGCTACCTTTGGGTTAAACTTCATCAGTTAACTAATTCTTACTTCATTGTTTTTCTTACTTTCCTTTTTGTCATTATTCTCTTTAATTTACTTTCCTTTTACTGAAATTGTTCTTTTGGAACTAAATTCCTTTCGTATTACATTTAGTGCAGTTCTCCACAGTAGACTCCCCACAATGGTGTTGTTGCATTTTAATTATTTTATCAGAAAAGCAATACTTGAGAAAATTGTTTCTGGTATCACGTGTAAACATAATTTATATTTGCATTGAAAAGAAGAAACAGAAAATTATTTTTTGTCAAAGTTATCCATAGATTACATGCAATGATTGCAGGAGCATTAAGCAAAATTAAATGTAATACGAAAGTGGCTTTATTCCGGAAACTAATTTTTAGTAAAATGAAAAAAATTAAATAATAGAAAAATTAAAAAACAGAAACGCAAGACTTTTGGTTGAAATGAAGCGAAAAGGTTCTGGGGACAATGCCCAAGTCCGTTCCACTTCAGTAACAATTGGCAGTAGATTACCCTACAGCCTTGTATATGTCAATAATTTACTTTGTACAGACTTTTTCAAACGAATTGCGATATGTAGTTATTGCAACAACAGTAAAAACAAACTATGAAAAAAAACTAAATAAACATGCTTTGAAGTCTTTCAGAAGTATTGTTCATCGCAAAAAAATATTGTTTGATTGTCACCTTTTTCATGTATTTGTTCCATTATCTTTGATCCCGACGATATGATGTCCAGTTCTGACAGTACAGTATGTTGCAAAGAAAACTGAACGCCTAAAAACGATATCTTATGATAATAATTGATTTTCTCAATGAAAAAATCAACATTTAGACCTAATTTTTTTTTAAAAATATCTACAAATCTTGCAGTTTTTAAAT